>PVIJ01001988.1:0-176105 GCA_004024925.1 Scalopus aquaticus
TTCACAATAGCAAAGGTATGGAAGCAACCCAGATGTCCAAAAATAGATAATTGGATCCAGAAGATGTGGTAAATATACACAATGGAATACTATTCAGCATGGAAAGAAGATAAACACATGCAATTTGCAGCGACATGGATGGAATTAGAGGGAATCATACTCAGTGAAATAAGCCAGAAAGAAAAAGAAAAATATCGAATGGTTTCACTTATAACAGGACTATAGGGAGGCCGGGTGGGAGAAAGACACTCAGCTGTGGGGGGGGGGCAGGGAGGGGATAAGGGCACAAAATGGAAGAGAGGAGAATACAGGGGACCATGGAGATGGATCACGGGTGAATTGGTGGTAAGCTGCCCAAGGGGAATACAAAATGTAAAAGACATAAATAACAATTAAAAAAAATTAAGATACATACATAAAAAGTGAATTGTTTTTGTATTTTTACAAAAATGTTTTAATGTTCCAGGAAAATATTTGTAATCCCTTAGATAAATTTCTTCCTTAGTGACTACATTTGTCTAGAATTGAAACAAATCTAACTGGTAATTTTGTTCATGATTTTAGTGTTGTTCATGGGTTAGCAAACTGTGTGCCATGGGTCAATTTTTTTATCAGTTGATTTTGTAAATACAGTTTTATGGAATATAGACCAAGCTAATTTGTTTATGCCTGGAAGAATTAACAGTTGTGATATTGACTTTATTTTCCTCAAGCCTAAAATGTTTATTATAGACAAAGATTGGTGATTCCTGGAATAGACCTAAATAAAAATGATCCCACCTATTTTTCTCTATACTGTGAGGACAATTCATTCATCCTTATCCTAAAGCCTGAAAATCTAAATTTCTGAAAACAGGACTCTTTTCATAGGCACTTGGCATAATGTTTTGCCATTGAAATAATAATTGTGGATAAAGGCACACTATGCTTTCATTTTGTATTGGGTCCTTACATCAAATAAGGTCCTAAGAACACATTTTGTAATATTTAGAGACCAGGGACTTCGTAAACACAATGTGAGAAGAAAGTAAATTAATATCCTATAATTATATTTCTATATAAATTACCAGATTTAGCAAATAAAAATACAAGATGTCCAGTTAAATGTGAATTTCAAATAGAAAACAAATACCTTTTTAGTGTGACAATGTCCCAAATACTTGGGAGTGAGGCAAGATGGCAGCAGAGGGAAGAAGCTGAGCTTACCTCTTCCCCATACTCACAGCTAGATTGCAGCAGAATAAAACCAATATTCCTGGGGGGAAAAAAGTGATGATTATAGCATATGCTAGTAGTAACATCTGGGGTGGGGAACCCCAGCAAGCAGTGAAACAAGTCAAGCAGGTTGTCCTCACAGGCAGGCCAGGTGAGCTCCTGCTGCCTGGCATCTGACCCTTTAAGCATCAGAGTGGAACTGGCAAGATCCCTCCATAGTAATCCTTCACAGACCAGATATTGCATATATTTTATGTGGCAACTGTATTTCTACACAATTGGTAACAAGCTCTTTAGAAGAGATAATAAAATATCCATAATAAATATCTACTGTGTAATTACAGGACATATTATAGAAGTCATTTTAAAAATCAGAATAATTCAAACTATTAAAAATTTCCATCTTGCATTTTGAAAGCATTGGTCTTGGCCAAAGATCTAAAGTTTATTAATTCATATTTTCTGGTTCAAATGACACTAAAATTGTGATATTTCTTCAGTCTGCCTTTTCTTGTTAGCTCTACATTTTTCTATCATTTTCCCCAGCATTGTTAAATTGCCATTCCTTTCTGAGTAGATAAAAAAGGTCATTACTAAAACAGAGAGTAGAGTGAACAAGTATTTAAAAGTGCAGAGTCTTTATAATTGCCAGTAAAACTAGAGGTGATAAAAATGTTCTTCAGATATCATACAGTATTTTGGGATTAAAATTATTGACGTAATATTTTGCTGAAATTTAAAATGCAAAAAAATAAAGGCAAATACATCAAGGTAGCTTTAAAGAAATAATTTAAAAATTAGTTTTAGAGTAAGGAAATTACTAAGGTGAACTTATCAGGTATGATTTCCTTTTATAGAGGTAACATTAATTCTGATATGTTTAAGTAAGAAATTGGTGTGTGCTGTAAATCAATAATTTCAGTAAGTGATTGCTCACTTACATGTAAGCAGAATATTTACAGAAAATATTTATAAGATTAAATTAGTGGAGAGTATCTATTTTTTAAAATTAGCAATGAACAGGCTATCAGATTTCCCCCTGAATATTCTTTTAGAAAAGGGTATACCAAATCTCTGTGTTACATGGTGTTTTGTTTTAAGTGGTGAAATTTAAAGTCAGATGGTAATTCACACACTGACAGTTCACATGCTTAATCTCCCATTTAAAAATGAAATTAATAAGCTTCAAAAAATAAACAAATTGCTGGGTAGAATATATATTTGGCAATCAACTAAACTACATGAATTTAATTTTTCTATAATCATTTATAAATACAAAACTGGGAAATACTTTTTTTCCAAATCATGATTTGGACTGATTATTTTCAGTTGTGAAAACTCAGTTGTATTATATGAACAGATCATTTTAATTTTAATGAAAAAAGTGTTTTACGTGTATGATTTTTCATTTCCGAAATAGTTGCATCCTTATCTTACAAAGTACATAAAAAACTTTTACATATTTCATATTTTAAATCATGCCCACAATTGAAAGCTATTTTTTTCCTCTGCATTTTTACTGAACTGATACAAATACTAATGATTTCTTTCTTAGCACAGTTTATATTTGTTTATTTATTATAAATTGGATGGTTCTTATGTGCAGAGACAGATGTGGGAGTAGTGAAGCTAGGTCCTTACAGAATTTTGTAAGTATTTCTATGTGATTGAAGCATGATGACATTGACTAATATGATCAGGTTCCGATTTTTAGGTCTGGCCACCTTGGTGACACCCACACATATTGCTGCTATATTGTCTTGTAACTGTTAGTTTATTATTTTATTATAACCAAATTTTAACTCATTGAAAAATATTTTAATGGTGCATAATTGATTTTTGGGAGTATGGGTAGAAGATAGGAAGAAATTAAACTTAATGTGGATGCTGGAATAAAACTGTCCTCTTTACATTGGGATTTAATAGGGATTTTTTTAAAGATTTATTTATGCATACAAGCTGGGGTGCAGGCCAGAGGTGTTTGGGGAGGGGAAGGTGAGAGGATTCACCAGAGACAGAGTAGGGAGCAGAACAGGCAGATCAACTGAAATACACTGCTGAGGGGAGCAGCGGGTGAGACAAGAGAAGTCTGCTGCACCATGTGGGAATCTCCCGGGCTGGGGCTGGTACTCCTGCTGTTGTGGCTCTGGATAGCTTCATAGTGCTGTGACTTAAACTGTTGCACCACTAATGAGGCCCTAATAGGGATTTTTATGTTTCAACTCACCAGAGTTCAATGGGGTATTGATTAGCAACCTTTAGTTGCTTTGCAAACTCATAATGGCTATTGAAAACTTCAATGTGTAGTTATTTGTTAAAATTTTTGTTTCTTGCTTTCTCTGAAAGAGAGAAGTATAGAAGCCTTCTATAACTATCATTGAATGTTGCTGTGCTTTATTCTGTGCATGGTTTTGATGCAGGGCAAATGAGGAGCTTTAAAATTGGACAAAAGCTGTGCCCTAATTGCTTACCGGTCACTATCTTGGTTCTGTACCCGTGAGCAAAATTGCAAGACTACTCAGGCTTAGGGGATAATAACAATGGGATTTATTTAACAAATGGGGAAAAACAAAGAATTACTAAAGTCAACATATGGCCGTTTATCTTACTTAAAACAATGTCCAGTCCTTTAAGTCACAGAAAAGTAACAAAGATGGCGTCTTCCTGCCACTGCTGACGTGAAGTTCCTCTTCCAAACACTAAGCCACGATTCCAAAATGGCGTCTTCCTTCTTCTGTGGACACACAATAATCAGACTGGAGGCCAGGTTCCAACTCACGAGAATGACACAAAACACAACTGGAGATGCTCCCGAAACTGCCATGGTGCCCCAGCAGAGCACCAGGCCAACAACACTGCAAACAGTAACTACAGTGGCCAGACGGCCCATCAGACTACACTCACGCATTTTAGGAAGGTGCCCACTTCAGGCTTCTGCCTTCTTCCTTCGGCTGCAGTAAAGACAAAACTGGGAGCAGTTTCTGTTGCTCAGCAATTTGCAAAGCCTCCAAAGTCGCTGACCCCAAAATCACTAACGATTCAAAAATGTTTCTTTTTTCCCTACATTATGGCGGATGCTTCCCCTATTCCTTCAGCATGGTGACTGCCTCTTTGATTCCTACATCATGGCGACTGCTTCTCTAATTCTACGTCATGGCGACTGCCTCTTTCATCCCTACATCATGGCTACTGAATCTCCTTCTCCTTCAGTGCCCTCTTATTCCTCATCAGAAACTCTGCCCCGAATGCAAACTTAGCAGTTTACCTGGGGCTATTCATCAAACCCCTTCTCAAAATCAAACCCCTCCAGGGGGCACCACCCCTACTGGACTTTGGACTCAGCCCGTTACAGTTTTGTGTCTTAATAAAGTAAGTGTAGTTGATACTTGGACTTAAACTGTATCCTGTAATCATTGGTGCCCTTGAAGGATTCAGTGAAGACATAACTAGGTTGACTAAAACCCTCTTATCTGGGAGCGTGTTTTCATTTATTCAGCAAATATTTATTAAATGCCTAATGTGTAGTAGGAACTGTGAAAGGTTTTGCAGGTGCAAATATGAATAAAAGGTCTTTCTTTCCTCAAGGACTTTGTGTAGTGGGTAACAGACATTTATAGTTATAAGGAAGAGAGAATAATAGAACATGTCTGTGTTAACTTGAGAGTACACTGGAGAGGCAGTTTCCCTAATCTGGGTCTGGTAGGAGTGGTCTGACAAGACTTCTAAGATTTATATCTTAACTGAATTTCAAAATATAGAAATAAGTTAAAAGTAGTATATATTGAAGGATTTCCTTTAGAGGAAATTGCGTGAGGAAAGGATGAGAGAGAAAGAGCTTGGTATTATGGGTCATGAGCAATTTAGAATTGTTAAAAGTGTGAGGTAAAGCTAAGAAAGAGGTATGGTTAGAGAGATAGGGAGTGGTTAGATCATAGGTACCAAAGACATTTGATCTTGTATACACTGGCAGATTCATCTCAATGTTGTTTTATCTTTCCCTTGTGTGAGAATACCATTGGTTGAGAATTCTTTTTGTTTAGCTATAAATAATCACCAAGATTGGTCTAAATGTCTTTCAGGATAGCCCCTACATTAAAATTGATTTTTCTGACATGTGGGAAAATAGTCTTAGATCTAAGAATGATACTATCTATTCTTTCTTTCAGGTAGCTTTTGTATTCTGTTAAGTAGATATTTACATTTTGTCAGCCCCACAGGAACAAAGATGTGAGAAAGCCCTCTTGTTTTCAGTTCAGCAGGGGCTTAATGTTATCACAACTGACAAGAAAAATTGTGACATTCACAATGTGTTATTATTGGACATAAAATGTTTTTCTCAAAAATCAGGAAAAGCAATCCATCAAGTCCATTGAAAATATGCTACCAAGTGAAGCCTGGTAAATTGAATTTACAATGCCTTGGGAGTTTACATTTCTCACAGGGAGGACCTATAATCATTTGAAATGATATTAGTAAATACTCAGGGATGGCCATATTAGATCCTAAAGGAATTCGCTATCACGGTGGAAATACTCATCAGTCATACCTGTAACATAAAACATAAAATTCCCCAGTATATTGTCTGAACATGAGACAGAAATTTAAAATCTAGACACATCTGTCCTTTCTTTTTTTCTAAAACTGTCTTTGAAATTCTTTAGGATAAATTAAATGACTTCCTCTTAGATTTTTACATTATTGGTAGCTCATTCAGAAACAGATTAAAATAATTTTCAAATTGAATGAAATAATTTGCAAACTGTTTGAAATATCAGATAATAATGTGAATTAAAATTTAGAAGGAAGGCCTCCCTGGTGGCGCAGCAGGTTAAACTCCGCACTGTGGAGTTGTCGGCAGCAGCAACACGAGTTCGACACCCTGCCAGGGAGATTCCCACATGGCGTGGCAGACCTCCCCTGCTTCACCTGCTGCTCCCCTCAGCAGTGTATTTCCGTTGATCTTCCTGTTCTGCTCCCCACTCTGTTTCTGGTGAACCCTCTGGCAGCCCCACGGCTCTGACCTGTACCCCAGCTTGTATGCAAAAATAAATAAATTTTAAAAAAATTTAGAAGGAAAATGCATACAATGTTTGATATTCTTTACTATACCAGATTGTGTACTATAAAGAACTTTCAAAATATCTTATAACTCTGCTATAATATACTAGAATGTTGGCCACTGAAAGAATAACCTTTAACAAAATTCTATTTTTCTTCTATTTTTTAAATATTTTATTACATTTCTCTCCATTATATTTGTCATCACTGAAGGATTCTAAAACCTACTATGATCTTGAATTATAATTGCCCATCAAAAGTCTGGTTGTTTGGTTCTCAATAGAGAGTAAGTATTGGCTATTTAGACACCCAAGTGATAGGTCAAGAATTGCTTTTTTGTGTCATGTGAACCCCTCACACACATAGATTCACTTTTATAAAACCATGCCTTCCAAGTTCACCTCAGTAAGAATCCGGTGTGTGAGCACATGCCAATAAACAGAAATCCCAAGGCAACAAGCAGTATTTTTAACCTCTAAAAAATGAAATTCCACCTCTAATTAGTATGATAAAAGAGCCACTTGCATTATCTATATGCTGTCATTATCAAAAGGTTTCTCTTGATCTGTTCTCAGAGAAATATGTTAGAAGTCCTGTCTCTACTCTTCCTCTTTTGAAATGTATAAGCATATGTATGTTTATTCATATCTATTTAATAGGTTCTAGGTCTGTGGAAACATTTATGTATGTTTATTCATATCTATTTAATAGGTTCTAGGTCTGTGGAAACATTTATAGAGATTATATAGAAGTGAAACTTAACAACAAGGCTTCTGTCAGTGGATACCAAGAATGCAGAGCTTTCTGGACATATTTCTTATTACTTTAAATTTACCAAGCAAATAATATACATTAACATTATATATTATATATCATTAGAGACATATAAATATATTACACATATTTAATAGTAACTAAGTACAGTGATTTTAAAATAGGAATAAATGATGTATTCATTTTATCCTGTTATTTTACTGATAAAATACGGACACTGTATTAGGGTCCCCAAAACTACTGCCAGATTTGTACACTCACAAGGAGGACCTATAGAACTCAAAATATAGTCCAAGAATTAATTTATTATGGTGAAAGGATGCAAAACACAATCAGTAAAGGAACAGACCCCAGAGTAAGATGTGAAGGAAACCAGGCACAAGTTTTTGAGGGTCGTCTCCAGTTAAGGATGTACCTAATTCCTCCAGAAATAAATTGATCACCAGGAAAGCTCACTAGACTCAATGGCTAAGATTTTATTATGGGTTAGGCTTGTAGTCCCCACTGTCTGGCATGTACCAAAAACTGAGAGTCTGAGAAGGGCAACTGGTGTTCAGCATTAAGCAGCACATTGTTTGAACATACAATTTGGGGATTCTTATGGGTTCTGGCAATGGTGGAATCCCTCCCCAAATCCAGGTTTCCATACTCCAGTCAATAGGTTTTTTTTAAGGACAGCAGTCTTATTTCTGCCATCAACCTAATATCTTCTCAGAAACCTAATATTTGAGACTATTCAGATTCTTGCTCTTCCTGCCTCCCCCCTCCCCAGTATTAATGTATTTTAACAGTTGAATTTACACATAAAATTGGAGCAATTAACTTCAAGGTTTCTTTAAGTCACTGAAGATTTATTGTCTATAAATTTTAGTTTATACCAAAATAAATGAGAATTAATTTTTGTCACAATAGAGAATTGTATTTAAGATACTTTTTTAAATAAATGATGAATCTAATTAGTTTTGATAATTAAAAAACTGTATTTCAGAAGATGAGATTCTCTGCTCTTATTTCCCATACTTGGGAAGAACATAACCTGAAGTATATACAATTTTATGCAGTGATTATGTTTCTTAATTTTGGTGTTAAGAAAGCTATACTTTGTTCATAATCTAAATAACACTTACATGTATTGGGTTATTGACATTTGATATTCATCTACTAGACCTTCAATTCATTCTTCACACTGACCCAGAAAAATCATTTAAAAAATCACCAAATCTGATAATATTTGCTTCCCTTGAAGCCCCCCAGTGGGAATGATTGCTCTTTCAGTCCCTTCCATTTGCCAGTGCTTCCTCTGCTGCTGTGTCTGTGCATGTATTAGTCTTTCTGCCTGGAATTCTCTTCACTTCCCTTTTTATTTAGTTCACTTTAATTCTCTCTTCAGCTTTTAGCTCACATATCACCTCCTTAATATTCCTGACTGTCTAGGATTGATCAGATTCTAGCACATAGATTCACACAGTGTAATATACTTTTCTCCCCTGGAACTTGTCAGAGTTGAAAATTGACATTTCTTGCAATAGCATTGATCAGTATGTGTCTTTTCCCATTAGACTAGAAACTTCACTGTACCCTTAGTGTGAAGCAGAATTAGAGGTGTGCAGGGCATATTCAGTAAATATTTTTTACATGAAAACTTGGGAGAGTTTTATTTGCTCAATACCTTTAAGACTAACTCCTACATATGGAATTTTCAGTATTAGAGAGTGACAACTGAACTATAGTTCAGAAAAGATTAAAATGAAAACTTTGGCATCGATACTAATGTAGATAGACATGCTAGCTCCACAGATACCCCATTTCCCAGCAAAGTGGGTTTAGACATTGATACTAATGATGTTATACATGAAACAAGAGGGTATGAAAAAACTTGGTGTTCATATAATGAAGAGAGGGGCATGTTCCTAAGCAGGTTCAAAACTGTCACAAGCAAGTAGAGAAGAAGCTGTTTTGGGATTTTTATATGGTTATGGGGTGGGCACAGGGTGAGAGTTTCTTTATTCAAGGACCAGAGTTTCTATGATTTAATGTCCTGCTGGTGCCAAAGTAGGGAGCCTCTGGGGCTTTCTTATCATCTTGCCCACATGGGAAACAGAAGAGAAGATGGAGAGGTGAGGCTTGGGGACAGAAGAGGCAACTTCTGCTTGTAGGCAGGATTTGCTAGAGGCTGAGGTTTGGCTCTACGTTGTAGAAGGAGCCTCAAGGGCAGTGCTGTGCTTCAGAGAGCACTTCCAGGGCTCAAGACGGCATGTAAAGCTGGATGTGGAGGATCAGAAGCCCAAGGCCCTGTGAGAGCTTTTGTTTCCAGGAAAACACAGAATGTAACCAACAAATGCTCTCCTGATGGTATGTAGCATGGCACTGAGATGGGTGATTTCTTGTCCCTCAATCCAAGGGCAATTTATGACTATTATATGTGGTTTAAAGATGGCAGGGAGATATGAGAGAAAGATCTAAGGTCTTTAGAGTGAGTAAGTGTCAGGGAGATGGGAGACAATAGTGGGAGTGCCTATTGTATTGCAATTTGAATGATTCTAGAATCTGTTGTAGGGAGTGCCATTCAAGGTGGGCTGATTTGTGAGTAAGAGCATGAGTGGGTTTAAGTAAAACTTGGAAATGAGGCGTGTTGTCTCGGATCCAGAAATGCCTAAAAGATGTCTGGCTTGCATTCACACTTGGGCGGTGAGGATCAGTAACTGTTTCTTGACAGTGTCATGGATAGAGAGACCCTTAACTTAGTATATACTTTTCAAGAATTTAACTGTGGTTGGGGGCTGGTGCTTATGGGGCCAATGGCCCACCCCTTTTTGTGAAGCTCATTTGTAAATATTTGTGTGTCCTAAATAAGCATTCCAATTAAATTTCTTTGGAGGAGGATATCATCAGTAGGATGTAACATCTGCTCCCGAGGAAAGCTGGATGAAGTTTAGAACTTACCAAGACTGTGTGTCAAGACAGGGATGTTAAGGTACCCAAACATGGATACCTTCAAGTCAAGGTGTATTGTGTGTCCTTTGAAAGGTGAAGGCAAACTGTAAACAGTCACTAAAAGGTTGTTGAAATAAGCCCCGAAGAGAACATATTAACTAAACCTATAATAGCAGAATGTATGCCTGTGCTGATTGAATAGAATCAATAATTTAAATGATAATGGGTGTGGCAATCTTAATTGGAGAGAGCACAATATTAACGTTACAGTAATCTACCATGAGGTGCCTTTGTTTTTTTCTGATGTAAGAAAAGCCAAACATATCTATTGGTGGAGGACCAGTGGCTGCTACCATGATTTCCCTCAATAGGTATTATAGAAATCCTCAAAAGGGAAGGTCCTTTTCATTATGACACTTGTAATAGCCAAAGTTTTAATTTTATTTTCATTTTACTCTTTGGGTTAGAGTGTCTGCAGCAAATATAAGATATTTTAGGGCAATGGATACTATGTTAATGGCAAATTTAAGAAAGACAACAGTTCTGGGTGGTTAAGGTAAGACATTACTATTTGTTCCTATTAGATATTTAATAACTTTACTAAGAGTATAAAGAGTACTTTGAATTTAGTGGGACCCACTAGTTTATTTGTAATTTCAGTCCCAGTATTGATTGAGGTCATTGTAGTTTAGCATTTCAGTAGAAGTTCAAGTTAATTCAGAACTTATATTGTAGAAGTATGAAAGTTGTATAGATTGTTTTAATAAAATTTGCATTTATAATTGAGTGGATTTCCATTTTTTGTTTGTTTTTACTCCCAGTTTTTCTGTTTGAGTTTTGCTGTAGGGTATGGTTAAGTGAAAAGGGGATTCTCTTTACCTCCTCATATTTGTAAGTATCTTCTTTCAGAGACCTGGGAATGAAGGATCTCTGAAAGGTTAGGGGCTGCCGCCTGGTCAATGGTGGTAGTTTAATGATCCCAGGTTAATGCTTGGATCAGCCCCTTGGTTGTGCTGTGAGTGTGTGTATGGAGGCAGGCAGGGCATTTTTCTCTGTAATCCTAAGGGTAAAGATCTTTGTTGATGGCAATAAAAGTTTAGGCAGCAATAGCTACAGCAGCAAAGGCATTTTATTGCATCTTAGGGAGCCATCTACTTTTAGTTATGTGACTCTAGTATATCACATAGTAACTGCTTTTCCTCCACATCAGAAACCAAACAAGGGGCCTGCTGATCGCATAGGGTATCAGCCTTCCTCCTGAGAATGCCCAGCTATGGCTAAGTAACAGACAAACCCTGGTGGTGATATTTTAACAGCATAATCTGAAAAGAGGAGGTGCCATGTTCCCTGTACCACCTCCTAAGGGTAGAACTGAGCTGCCAGGGGACGCTAAAAGAAAGACTTGGAGAGAAGACCTGGGGGAGGCATGTGGAGCAGAGAGACATGTGAAGAAGTCACACTTGCTTCCTGGCCTTGGCACAGGGACTTGGGGAAGATGCAGAGAGACATTGAGAGGAGACGTGGCTGAGAGTCCCATGGGGGAGCTGCCAGTGGGAGCCTTTATCTTGACTTGTACTTTGATTTTGCTTCTTTGCTTCCTGACTTGCCTGCCCCCTTCTGCTCCTCCCTACCAGAAGGTGCCTTTAACTTGTGGTGCCACTTTGGGTCAACCCTGTTTATCTGGGCATTTATCTGCAAGGGATGGGGCAGAGAACATGAAACCTCCCCTTTTTAGATTATACTGTATAGAGTACATTAAAATCAACACGAATGATTTATTGTGAGACACACAGATAAGTCCAGGTCAAGACACAAGTTCCAGGGCCTCATTAATATGGCCTCAGTCCCATACTCCTGCCACTGAATGCCAAATAATGAAATTTCTGATTGAAGATAGTTAAATCCATGACTGAAGCTTGAGAGCACTCACCGAATCTAACACAAAGTAGCAGAGCTCAAAGCACAAGCTAGCCTGCAGGCAGAGCTCAAAGTGCTTGCTCTCCAGCAGGCAGCAGAGGCAGTGAGCCAGCCAAAGCAAAAGAAGAAAGACCCCCAGTGGTGGTGTTTATCATCCAGACATCCAGTTGTTATGGTCACCTGCGGAGGAGAGATGGATCCCCCATCTAAAATTTGCTTCTTTCCCCTTCTTACTTTTTATTTAATATAATCCCTTGAGTACTATTTATAATAGCTGAACTATGGAAACAACTTAAGTGGCCCCAAATAGACAAATTGTTCAAGAATATATGACTGATGACACCATACAAGTACCACAAAAGAGCTGAAAAGGCTTATTACTCACATAATGAAGCTTTCTGAAGAGAAAAGATAGATTCCTAAGCAGATTCAAAGATGGCTTGAGAGAGCAGGGAAAGGATTCTGGTTGGGATTTTATTGTGCTTAGGAGTGAGACTGGGATGAAGGTTTCTGTGTTTATAGGTTAGGGCTTGAATGTTTTTAACATCCAGATGTTGCCCAAAGAGGGAACGTCTGAACTTACCAACTTGCCCAAAAGTGGGGCAGAAGGGGAGGAGAAAAGGGCGAAGTTCAAAAGCTATCAGCAATCAAAAATCAAGAGTAGAGGGTAGAAAAGAATTGCACATCTGTTCCCTTTTAAAAAAAAATTTTTTTAATTGAGGTACTGTCGATTTATGTTGTTGTTTGTGTTTTGGAAGTATAGGTTACCCCTTGACGTTTTCTGGTTATGTTGACATAGTGTTTCCACCACCAAAGCATCCCTAGTCTAGCCCCATAGTTCACTGAGCCTGCTCCTAGCTTTCTGCTTGTCCCCCCTTACCTCACCCTCTGAATATTTCAACTATGTAGTCTGCCTTCAAGGGCTAATTTTTGAGTTTGTCTGACCCTTTTTCTGGTTCCTCTATATTCCATATATAAATGACATTATCTGGCATTTGTCTTTCCCCCTCTTACTTTTAATTTAATAATCCTTTGAGTACTCTTTATAATAGCTGAACTATGGAAACAACTTAAGTGGCCCCAAATAGACAAATTGTTCAAGAATATATGAGGTATGTACACATGCCTGCACACACACATATAAGCACACACAATGAAATACTACACAGCGAGTGACCTATTTTGGTGTTTGAAGTATGTCTGTTTATAGGAAATGTTGGGTGTCTCCTTTTATATTAATAATTATCTGACTTGTGTCAAAAACCATGCTTGAGATAGTGTTCCTTATTTTAAATCCTCAAATTTTAAAGATTTTCAATAAAACTGATTTACTAAGTCTATTATCAGCATTGTAGATTTTAATGACTATTTGATGAGTTCATGAAGATCATGATCATAAATTTCAAGATCATGAATTCCATCTGAGTTCTGTTGTGTCCTCATACAGAGTTCATCTCAGAAATGAGTTCACCAGAATGGACAGGAGTAAAGAAGCTTCCCATTTTGCATAGTCATTACAGCTCATGACTTATCTATGACCACAATGTGGAAATTATTCTTAGGATGGTCGGATATAAAATGCAGCCCGTGGGCCCATTTAGTCAGATTTCTCACAGATGTGTTCTTGTTTTGAACTGTGTTCATGATGAACTTGGTCAGCTCTGGCCTTGAAGTTTGAGGTTGTGTATTGTTATCATTCTGCTAGACGTTGCCTATTGGCTTGAGTCTTCTACTACCTGCATTTCATATGCTTGTGTATTTTCTGCTAAATATAGAATATGTAATTCAGTGATGTCAGAAATCTTTTTTTCTGTTTGGCTCATTGTTACAACCTCGGTGCCTAGAACAATGCTGCTGTAGCTATTGAATCAATATTTATAATTGAGTTTCTTGATGAAGTGTCTATTGCCTCTTTGATATTTAAAAATAGTTGATAATAAGCCTAATTTCAATTTGAAAATCTTAGTGACCCACCATCTAATGATTATTTAAATTGAAATATATTAAGTAATTAGAAATGTTATCAGCAAGGTGAGGGGCACCCCAAATCTCCAAACCTGTACACTCTAAATGGGTTATGCCATCTGCCACATAAAGACAAAACATACTCTAGTGCATAAGACCTTGAATGGAAAAGAACTTTAGTGCAATTGATGTACAATAGAGAGACAAATAGTGTGCAACTGAGAGAAGAGATAGAATATAGTTAAAATAGTTTCCTTTTAAACACCCAAAGTTACTCATCCCCTCACGGGTAAATACCCACCCAAACAGGGTTGGTTCAAAGCAGGGCAACTGAGACCCCAAAGCTTGCTAAAAGCCTAAGGCATCTTCTGGTCAGGAACCATAGGAAAGGGGCAGAAGTGACCAGGCAAGTCTAGAGGAAAAAGAGCAGAATCAAAATCAAGATAGGGGCAGCCGTTGTCAGCCTCCCTCCAGCTCTCTTATCCACGCCTCTACCTCTTTCAAGTGTCTTCTTCCATTCCAAGTCCCTGGTAAAGGCCACACAAATGTGGTTTCTTATTTACATGTCTCTTTGCTTCATGTACCTCCTCCAAGTCTTCTTGATCTCCTATTTCTTTCTTTCTCCTATTCCTTTCTAGCTTCCCCTCACTGCTCAGCTCCACCCTTCTTTGGGTAGGGTAGGGAACCTGGAACTTCCCCTTTCTATGGATACCACAAGTTACAGAAGTAGCAATCCATTAGAAACTTTAGAGGGAATAGTAAGCAGTTTGTTAAACTGGTGGAAGTTCATTTATTAATTATATTTGACACATATGGTTATAAAGATGCAGAAATCTCATCTGAGCTTATTGACAGAATAGATAGTCTTCAAGGGAACTAGATCTATCAGAATATTGTTTTGGATTCTTTTTTGGGAAGCAACATGATCTTAAGGTTTTTCTTACTTGGATTTTCTCATATCATTTGAAGTATTGTGTGCTGGATAAGAACAAACAGATCACCAGACTGATTCCTGATTTTATGAAAATATGTGACTTTGGATAGGTCATTTACCTTTTCTGTTACTCAATTTCCTCACTTGCAGTATATGACTCTAAGATGAAGACTAAATGAAATAATGCATGTAAAGCCTTTAGTATATTCTCTTCTATGTATTTTATAGACTTACATGCAAGTTTTTAATGTATTTGTAATTCGTTTTTGTGTGTCAACTAGTTGTCTAGTTTCATTCTTGTGCATATGTCTTTGCAGCTTACCCGGCAACATTTATTGAAAAGACCTTCTGTTCTCTATTGTATATTTTTGGCTCCTTTGCCATAAATTAACTATCCATATAAATGTGGGTTTATTCTGGGCTTTCAGTTCTATTCCATTATAATATGTGTCTATTTTGATTATTATAGTAACTTTGTTTTTATCAATAATTTGAGATCTGGTAGTATGCTACTTTTGTTTTTTTGGCAGGATTGTCTTGACTCTTTGGGGTCTCTAGTGGTTTCATTTAAGTTTCCATAATATTTTCTCTATTTCTCTCGAACTGTCATTGAAATTTTGATAGGAATTGCATTAAATTTGTATATGGCTTAGGAAAAATGGTCATTTTGACAATGTTAATTCTTTCAATCCAAGCTCAGGGAGTATCTTTCCATTTATGAATAACTTCTATTTTTTTTTAAGCAATGTCTTAGAGTTTTCATTTTACAGGTCTTTCACCTCTTTTATTAGGTTTATTCCTGGGTATTTAAAATTTTTTTAAATGTGATTGTAAATGGGATTATTTTCTTGATTTCCTTCTCCTCTAGTTCTTTGTTTATGTAGGTTATCAAGCAATGGGTTTCTCTACCCAGTGTACGTAGATAATGACATTAGATATTTGAGAAGAGAAGGAAGCTTTATTTGCAAATTGATTGGCAAGGAGGTAAGAGATAACCACAAATCTTCCTCCCCAGTTAAGAAAAGAAATGAGCTTATATAGATTTGGGGGACCAGAATTGAGAACAAAGGGGTTTGATTTTGTTGACTGATAATTGGGTTATGGGCAAAGTAATGTGAAGTTGGCTGAAATTCATTGTCTAGTCATAGGACACAAATACATGAAGTATGAAGAGATATTTTTTCAGATAATTAGAGTTTTGAATTTCTTTTAGTGCGCTCCTGCATCTGGATAATCCTTCTTTAAAGTCTCTAGCTGGTCTTAGTGCTCAGCTCAAAGTTGTTTGTTTCAACTTGCTTAGACTGTGTCAAATAAAGTCTGGGTTCTGGTGTCTGTAAATACAAGCCTGAAAGGTAGAATTAAATTAAGTTTTTTTTTCTCTTGTACTTTAGAGTCTGAGGCCAATTTAACCATGTAATATTGGTTTCATGTTTAGGAACACATCAATTTTTGTATATTGATTTTGTAGTATGCTATTTCACTGTACTAAGTTATTTTTTCCATTAGTTTTTTAGTGGAGTTTTATTTAAGGTTTTCTATGTATATTATCATTTCATTGCAAATTGTGAGTTTTCTTTCTCGATTTGGAGTCTTTTTTTATATCTTTTTGTTGCCTAACTGCTCTAGCTACAATTTCCAGTACTATGTTGAATATGGAAATTGATTTTAAATACAATACATATAAACTCATATGCTTTTATACCGTTAAAAAATTCACAAATTTAGACATTTAGTTGGCTTTATTAAGGGATTTCTGGGTTGGGCAACATCCCATCTAGATTCTGTAAGAGCCTGTACAAAATAGAGAATATTTATAGACTGAACAAGGTTATTAACAAAAGAAAAGATTTTTTCAAGCTAGACCACCAGGGGAATGAATGTACAGGGGTTTTATCAGTCAAGTTCCTTCACTGTTATTGATTAGGAAACTTCAGACTGATGGGTTTGTAAGAGGGTGGTACTCAGGAAAGGGGAGTGTTCCTGTACCCCATCCCCACCTCAAGCCAGAGAGATCGAAGACACCTAGGACTACGAATCCCATAATGCCATCATCACCAAAGGAAGGATGGTGAGGACTGAGGGTGGAGTTAAGCAACAGTTTTTTGTATTTAAAACCAGACATGTGAGTTTTGAGATTCTATTGCTCGTGGTTGTTGATTGCCAGGTTATTTTGAGTGCGCCATTGAAATTCATGCTCAGTGGAACTGGTAGGACGCATTCACCAATTTATTCTTTTATCTTTTTTTCCCTTCCTTTTTTGTAAATAAACACTTTTTTATTAATTTTATTGTGTGTGTCTGCAGTTGAGTCTTATAAGTTCCTTTTAAGTGCACAGGTGAGAACCCACAGACAGGCACCCCCTTTTATATCCAGGCTGCCCTGTAACAGGTTTAGGGTTACACTTTTGGTGGAGGTTGAAACTGCAAATATGTATTAAATTAGGGTGTTAAGCAAGTATGAAGGACTTTATTGGGCCTGTTTTTTTCTAAATACTATATTTGCATTTCTTGGCATGAAAATCAGTGGCAAATTAAATCATGTTAAAGTAGAGTTACACTTCAACTTCAGAATTCAGCAATTAAAAATTAATAAGTAGAATGAAAGTACTTTTTAGATAGTATTGCAACCAGACAATCATATATTACTTGATAACTTGATATACCTATGAACTACTTTTAAGGAAAAGTATCTATATATATATGTACACATATATATATATACACACACTAAGTATATTTTACACACATTCACACTCACACACACACACACTATATATATATATATATATATATATATATGTATATATATATATATATGTCATCTGCAAGTTCTGCAAACAAAAGTTAAGGATAAAAGTTTCCTTTTGAAAATTTCTTTCCCATTTTTAAGTTGGTTTCCCAGAAATATTTGTGGCTGTTTTCTAGGTTGGATTCCTTGGAAAGCATATTGGGGAGTGTTTTTAGGAAAATAGCTTTTTTTTTTTTTTAAAGATTTATTTATTTATACATACAAGCTGGGGCACAGGCCAGAGGCATGGGGCAGCAACAGGGTTCACCAGAGACAGAGTGGGGAGCAGAACAGGCAGATCAGAAATACACTGCTGAGGGGAGCAGCGGGTGAGGCAGGAGAGGTCTGCCGTGCCATGTGGGATTCTCCCTGGCCGGGCGTCAAACTCACGTCGCTGCTGCCGATAGCTCCACAGCGCAGCGCTTAACTGCTGCGCCACCAGGGAGGCCCTAGAAAAATAGCTTTTAAGGAGGTGGGGAAAACAACATGGGCAGAAGGGGAAACTGAATTGCAACAGTTGATCTCATGGTTACTATGAAGTTACAGTGACCCTGCAAAAATGTCTTGACTCAAGACAAAGGTTTTATGTGTGGATGGGTGGGGAACTTATTATCTTCCCTTAAAAGATCATAGGGGAAGGGAACCTCCTTTTAGCTGTGGGAGATTCTTGGGAAGGGTTTCCGCTATGTACTGTTGGCACACAAAATTCCCAGAGCTGGAGAAATGAGTGAATCAGTCCTGAAAACAGTGTCCACTAGAAATGAAATAGACATGTTTTATTACATATAAATATGCTGGTTACGCTAATTTCTATACTGCCTTGTGTGCTGCGTAAGAAAAATGAGCAGAGTAGCCATGCAGTGTGGCTCTTTTTCTCTTACATTTTGAACTGTACTTGTCAAGGCACTGACCTGTGAAAACCAGTGACATTCTGAATAGCGTTTTCTCAAAGGCAATTGCTCAGGATTTATACCTCCACACTCCTCCTGTTTAATTTGATCCTAACTGTTTTCACTTCTCATTCTTATCTCTCAGCTTTCAAACTGGATTGTCTACATTTCTACCCCTTCCCTGGAGTTTGATCCCTGACTGTCATAGTCCATTGGCATTTCCCAACACTCTTCCACTAAGTGGACTCTTTCCTACCTGGTGTAGCTGAAGTCAGCTTTCAAGCTGGGTAAAGGTAGAACCTCCCCAAGCATGTACATTGGAAGAGAAAGTGATACAAAAAATAAAGTTGCTAATACTCTGGCATACTTAAGTTGTTCTTTCAAAAGTCCCTTTTGTTGTGAGACAATAAAGTCACAACTAAATCCACTGAATGTATTTAAAGATTACAGAGGGTCTAAAGATTGGGACAGAAATGAATTAGATAAGCTAAACAAAAAGGGGAATGTTGCCCTGTTTCAAATACTAAAATGCTGGATGGACATGCCATAACAAATATCTTATGCTAAATATATCATTAGAAGGAACCTAAATGTTCTTATTTTACTGTTAAGAAATTTTTGTAAAACTGTGAACTTATTTTTTTAGCTATAAACACAAGTGGAGTCCAGTGTAAATATACATATGTGAGATGTGTGTGTGTATACACCTACACAAAATCTTCTTCTAAATACCAACTAATTAATTACGTAGTGGATATATATAAAAGGAAATAGTCCTTTGTCACTTTTGATATGTTAACACTAGATATAACTTATAGAAGACTCACATCACTGTCCCCTTTCCTACATCCACCCAATAATAATGAAAAGAGTTTATTTTTGTATCATGTTATATGATTCATGACATTTTTTAAAAAATCATATGCCTCCTAAAATGGTCTTATATTTTTCAACACTATACATTATTTAATTCAAAAGTACAGAGGTCAGAATTTTAGTATATTATCAACCTTGGGTTTTTAAATTAAAAAAAATATTTTACTGTGGATGAAACATTTGGCATGAGTAACTCTTATAAGTGATGGCAAAATACAGGTCAGCCATCTCATGGTTCTATTTGAACATCATTTTTTTTTGTGTTCTTGTGACATTTCAAGTAATCATGAAATGTAACATATGAAATTAAACCAAACTTTTATATGGCATAACATTTTATTTCATCAAGAGCCATATTAAATTTTTTTTGATTTGTTTGTTATTTTTTATAAGTAGCTTTATTATTGACATTTATATAAGGCATGCTTTAAAACAGAATTTTAAATGCAACTCAGCCTTTATATTGGATATGAATAAAATTTCTGAACACAAGCTTTGCAAAAGTATGCAATTTTATATCATAGTATAGGTAGTGTTTTATAATTCATGTATGCATTTGTGGAAAAGAAGACTAAATCAATTTATTATAAAAACTACCTAACAGAGACTTACCTGTAGTTTGTGCTTAATAGGTGGTGGTTTTCTTTCCTTTCCCCATCCCATAATCTGTAACTTGCTTTGGTTTATACTAGCAGGTAGTTAAAGTCATTTGAATTATATGAAGTACTGACTAATACTACTGATGTCAGAGTCAATGGAGAGTGGGGTTCTTGGGTTCGCTCTGGGAAAGGTTTCAGAGGCACCTGGCGAATTCTCCATGACACAGAGTCGTCGAATGTATTTGAAGGACAGGCTTATTAAGGAACGAGGCAGAAGAGCAGAGAGCACTCACATAGACATGAGTGGGCAGGAAGAGCTGCCCAGAAAGGGACAGGCTTGTTAATTGAGTCCTCAAGGCAGGCAGCTTGAGGAGAGCTACCTGTGCTGAGGGAGGTCAATGAAGGCAAGTCCCACCATGGTACGGGCAGGAGGCTGCTGCCCTGAGGAAGGACAGAGAGTTGGTGGATAGAAGCACCTGCATAGTTGCAGGTGGGCAGAAGGTGTGATGCTGCCCCTGCCAGTGCAGGGATCACACTGATAGAGTTTTCTCTGTGGGAGGGGCTCACACCTTCCAGGAGTGGCTTATTTGTTGTTTATTGGGATTAGAAATGGGCCAGAGACTGTCTTGACACTCCTTACACTCCCTGTAGCCTCCTATACCTACCCGGCGTGATTCTGCTGATCCCCTCTGCCCCCACCTCCTGTGTGTGTTCGATCTCCTTTATCACTAACACTTTTATGCTGCCAAGGAAAATGAGTGTCTGTTGTATTTGTGATTCCTTAAGTTTATAGTTTACTTTAGAATTCTGAAAGATTTAACTGCGCAAGATAGGCTGTGTGCTAATTATGCTAGCAGAAAGGGACTTGTCAGAGAAATCTGGCCCTCAATTCAGGAGGTGGAGAAGAAACCATGAAGTAGAGCATGAACAGGTTTCAGCTCATGAAGTATAGTAATACAAAGAGGAAAATGAAGAGGATGGAAATGTATAGGTAAAAGAACTAGGAGTAAACCTTGTCTCTGAGGCTTTGCTGAGATGATATGTTCTGATGAGAAGAATTGGACTGAAGATTAAAAAAAATGCTTCCATTTCTATCCTCTCAACTTATCTTGTCTTCAGAGATGATGGTTAATTATTTTTACAAATCATTTCCCTTTTGCCCTCTTCATCCCAGTTCTGCTGCTAAGATAGAAGTGACCTCTGAATTTATTCTTCTCATTATATTGTTAGATTTTCCCACAATACTTGAGGGATAGATTTGTTCATGTAAGTTCAACACCTCTCAAGGATTTAAGTTGACATTTCACCTAATTAATAGCCCCTATAGGTCTAGTTATTCTGGGGATACATAATTAAAGCAATGATGCTACTTGTTCAGTGGAATTCGGATTTATCTTGCCTTTTAAATTAATTGCCCAAAGGTTTATTTTTTTTCTTGCTTAAGCAGTATTTTTATGTCCATCTGTGTTAAACATCTTTAAAAGTCCAATATTAGGGAAAAAATAAACATCTTTAAAAGTCCAGTCTTAGAAAAATCAAGATTTTCTTAATTAAAAATCTAAAATTACAATTACAATGACAGCAAATTTTGAATTCTACTTTTATGAGAATTTTAAATTCAAAAAATAAACACACACGTAATACTTTAATAGGAATTCCTTTATGGTGTTAACTTTTGCCTTTTATCTTTGAATTGTCCATTTATATACAGAGATGCCTGTATGGTATCTGACATAGAGTAGATCCTATATATGCTTTTCATTGAATCCATGTGATGGGAATTTGAATGAATTTTCATTATAAAATGATATTAATATGAAAAATTGTATCCACAAATAATTCTAAGAATCAGAATGCTTTTTGTGGATAACACCAGTGCTATTTTACTCTTTTGTTTTGTGAAATGTTGTTTAGTAACCTATTAAATTATATACTAAAAAATGCACATGTAGCACTTACCATGTAAATGGCACTGTACTCCTTGCTTTACAAATACTTTTATTAATGGGAATCACTAAGAAAAAAGAAAACACAACTTTTCTCTCCAGTAACTATTTAGAAAAAAATGACCATATATAATTTGTACATGTACACATACAAACCTCGAAATGATTACATGTGTGTGGAGCATGGGGATGTTAAATGCTGAGTCTTCTGTGTGTGGAATGAAACCTGTGGTGGTAGTAGGTATAATTATGTTTCACGCAGTAACAGAGGAGCTGACTTGTTTCTCTTGTTTCTTGTAAATGGCTTTGAGTTATTAATTTCTTTAACTTCTTGTTGATTATATTTAAAAAAGCTATGGCTGTTTGTATCTTAAGTTGGTAGCAATATCACTTTGCTATACCCATTTGTTACTTCTAATACCTTTTTGATGGAGTCTTTAGGATCTTCTGTATATATAATATTATATCATTTGAGAACAGTCATAGTTTAACTTTTTCTTCTTGTGCTTGTAAAAATGTGCTAAAACAGTACTTAAAACAGTGTCAAAGAGGGGGTGGGGAGGGATTAATGTCTATGGGTTCTCACCCATGAGCTCAACTGCATGACATTCTGGCTCAGGGTCCAACAACAAAAGATTAAACACACAGGAGACTGAGAAAAGGAAAGAATTTCTAATACTACGAGTGACAAGCTTTCACCCTAGATAGTGTCCATAGCTTTCAGTAGTTCCAAACAAAGGTCACTCGTGGGAGATGGGGCTGTGCTGTCAATGAGGTCCTGGAACTGGTGGCACACCTCTCAGAAGTGAACCAGGGTCCAACTCACAGTGGCAGCTGGAGGTGATCACAGGTGGGGATGCTGAGGGGATACCTCAGGTGATACTTCAGCAGCACATGGCAACAGTCTGAAGCCTGGCTGCACAACACCAGATATTCGACAACAACAGACTCAACAGCACCAGGAGGCAGTGCTGGAAAGCTAGAGGCAGAGAACAGCTGTCAGAGGTGGCTGGACAGAGTGCCAGTCACCTATCAGTAGTGCCAGTCTGCAGTGGTCACCAGGAGATGGAGTCAGACACCAGTGTTACAACTATAAGCTACTGATATGAAATAATAGCCTACAACCCTTGAAGCAATGGGCCAAGGCTGATGGTGCTCCTTGCAGGCAATATCAGACGCAGGACTGGAGGCAGGCACAGCAGCTGGATATCTATAAAGGTCTATGGAGGACTTCGGAGTTCTGCTGAATCCCACAGAGGTCTAATGAATGCTTCTTCTTTAGAGGACATCTGCTGAAGCAGTCAAGGTGACTCTTGCTCTGCCTTATATTCTCTTCTAGGTCCCCTACCCTACAAACATGATTGGATTGTTTTTCAATCCTAAGCATCTTATTAGTGCTAATAGTTTGCTTTGATTTTCAAACTACATAATAAAATCAAGGTTTGAATGACAGCTTGTGAGCTTGAAACTGATTGGTCAATTTACAATCCTGGAGTCAGATACAAAAGGGAAAAGCCTGGCCCCCATCTAGACCTGCCTGCACTCAGGTCAGAGCAGACTTATGGGCTGGTGGGATCCAAGGAACCACAGCCATATCCAAGGAACCTCCGTGAGGCTGGAGGCTTACTACCCCAGTGGGCCTGGATTTGACAATTCAGGTGTCCTGCAGCAATGCTGGAGCATGGCTCTCAGTGACTGCAGGGTGGACTGCTGCTGAAATCTGATTTTATTTGCATTCCCTTTATTTCCTATGTTTGTCTGATAGTTCTAACCAGAATTTGTAGTACTATTTAAAAAGAAGTGGTTCTAGTGGGCGTTCTTGTCTTGTGCTGTATCTTGTGAGGAAAGCTTTCATTATTTCACCATTGAGTATTATATTGGCTATTGGTTTGTAGTATATAGTAGTTATTTGTATTAAGATAGGTTCCTTCTATTCCCATCTTGTTTAGAATTGTTATTATATATGTTTATTGACTCTTAGCAAATGCTTTCTCTGAATCTATTGATATTATCATATAATTTTTATCTTTACTTTTGTTGATACTGTATTACGCTAGTTGATTTACATATATGAAACCATCTTTACATCCCTGGTATTAATCCCATTTGATCATGATGTACAAACCTTGTGAGATATTGTTAAATTCTATTTGCTAGTGTCTTGTTGAAAATTTTTACATCTATGTTCATCAAGAATATTGGTCTATAATTTTCTTCTATTGTCTTTATCTGGTTTTGGTAATAAAGTAACACTGTTGCCATTTGGAAATGTTTAAGGAAGGTTCATTATTCTGTATTTTTTGAAAAAAAAAGAGTAAGGTGGGCATTCTTGTTTAAAAGTTTGATAAAATGCATTTGTAAAGCCATCTGGTCCTATCTTTTTTTTGAAGATTTTTTTAAATTACCATTTCAGTTTCCATGTTTCTCATCAGTTTGTTTAGTTCATCTATCTATTCCTGGGTTAGTCTTGGTAGATTATATTAATCTAGAAACGTGTCTGTTTCTTCAAGATTATCGAATTTATTGGTCAATGGTTCTTAATAGTAACTTCTTCTAATCTTTTGTATTACTAAATTATCTGTAGTGATTTTTCCTCTTTCAATTGTGATTCTGTTTATTGTGTGTGCTCTCTTTCTTGTCTTTGTTAGCCTATCTAGGGGATTATATATTTTGTTTATTGTCTTAAAGAACCAGTTCTTAATTCCATTAATTTTTTTATTTTGTATAGTCTTTTTTATCTTTCTTTATTTCTGCTCTTATTTTTACCTTTTCCTTCTTTCTGTTAACCTTAGCTCTTATTTTTTCCTCTTTTTTTCAAGTTGCTTTAGGTGTGATAGTACGTTGTTTATTTGAAATTTTTCTTGCCTTTAATATGGGCCTATCTTGCAATTATCTTTCCCCTTAACACTACTTTTGCTGCATTCCATAGATTCTGGTAACATGTCATCATTTTTGTTCATTTCAATGTATTTTTTTTACTTTCTACTTTGATTTCCTCTTTGATCAAATTGCTTTTAAGTAGCATATTGTTTCATCTCCATATATTAATATTTTTCCTATTTTTTCCTTTAGTAGTTGATTTCTAATTTAATGGCATTGTGGTCAAAGAAAGCACTAAGTGTGATTTCCATCTTTATGGTTGTTGACTTGTGTCCCAAGCTATGGTCTGTTTTTGAAAATGTTGCATGTGGACTTGAAACAAATGTGTATGTAGCAGTTTTTGGATGTATTCTACACATGTCTGTTGGGCCTGTTTGCCTTCACTCTTCATTTAAAGCTGTTGTTGCTCTGTCCATTGTAATTGGGTACTAAGATCTCAAAGATTTACTGTGTTGTCAATCTCTCTCTCTTATGTTCTTATTATTGTATTGTGTGTGTTTCCCCGTGATCCACCATTCAGTGCATCTGTATTTATGAGCATTACTTCTTTTTGTTCTTTTGTTCTTATCTCTTCATACCTCTCTCTTCATATCTCTCTTTCATAGTTGAGAGTATATTTTATCAGATCTAAGTACAGTTGTTGCAGGTTTTTTTTTAATTATTATTTTATTGTATAGCTCTTTTCCAGCCTTTAATTCTAAATCTATGCTTGTCTTTATTGGTAAGGAGAGTTTCTTGTAAACAGAGAAGTTTAGTTTCACTTTAAAATCCATTCAACCACTCTAAATCTTTTGACTGGTTAGATCTAGTTATTTATATTTAAGGTGATTATTGAGATATTTGTGTTTATTGCTATTTTGAAACTTTTTTGTCTTATCTTTTAAAATTTTTTTTGAGGACTTCCTATTCTGTTTCGTTTATGTTCCATTACTAATATCTTATGAGTTACTTATTTTATTTTTGTTTGAAGGCTCTACTGAGGTTAGTATATGATGGGCTATTTGTATGATACATTAGATGGTCTAGTTTCTGGATGTTGCTAGCCAGCCAAATTGTTACTTTCCTACTCCATGTTAAATAATTTAGATTTTCAGTTATTGTTTTTGCCCCTATTGGAGTAGTCAAGAGACTGGTACTAGCAAGGGTGGTGTGTATAAGAGAGGAATGAGAGACATCAAAGGACTACCTCCAGAAGACTCAGGAATTTGAGTTACCTGTTGCGAAGCATTTCTTTATGAAGGTGGATGGTAGTTTGGATCTCTCAGTCTGGGTTGGGGGATGGCAGGCATTTCAGATATCTCAGTGTGAAGTTAAGTAGTAGTCTCTTATATAAGGAAGTTCAGGTGTTCTGACATATTCGGGCTATAAGCAGCTTTCTGTTATGAGCCTCAGACTCAAGCTAGTAGCCCTGGCTTTGTATCCCCACTTCTGCAGCTCTCCAGCAATACACTCTCATTCTGGGGGCCTCCTCATATTCCCCCTTACCCAGTGCAGTGCTGAATCTTAGGATCCCTGATATTGGCATGCGCCCAAGTAAATAGCTGTAGGGGGCTGGCTCTCCACTGTTGCCGCTCCTCCCTCTTGTAGTTTATTTGCCCTGTTATTACTTTGAACAAAGCTTACTTAGAATTATTCCTACCCCTTTCAGTAGGGCTAATGCTCCTATTGTGTAACTGTGTAGGGTCTGTGGGAAAACATAGAGGTTTCTCAGTTTCTCCGAGTGTGACCTTCCAGCACAGTGTCCTAGTAGATAACATGTAGCCTTGAGCTGTAGTCCACATGTGCAGATAGCAGTAGATAATGTGTAACCTTGATGGATAGTTCCCATGTGGGAAACATCTGTAAAGTAGGCCTAAACTTGGTCCTGTGCAACTTCATCTATAAATCATATAAAGGCTAATAGGACTCCTCTAGGGATGCTTCTCATGGGCACCTGCTGGATACTCATGGATATGGGACCACTGCTACAGTTGAAGCTGAGCCTGACTCATGGTATGAGGATGGGGTAGCACGCAGATAAGTAGGAGACACTTAGCATGAGGAACAGGATGAGACAGACTGGTATGAAGCCCGTGAGCCTGAGATTGAGAGAAGGCCGGCCACGAGCATGTCGTACTTGGTGGCCAGCCTCCTCTCTACGTGGGCACCTCCCCAGAGTGAACTAAGGAGGGCCCTGCACACTGTTAATCAGTTTTTCCATCCTGGAATTTGGGTTTGTTTTGTATCAGTTTGGTTGTGTTTCTGGAGGAGGAGAGCCAGGTGTCTTCACTCTGCCACCATCTTTATATATATATATATTTTTTTTTTGTTATTTATGTCTTTTACATTTTGTATTCCCCTTGGGTAACCCACCACCAATTCACCTGTGATCCATCTCCGTGGTCCCTTGTGTTCTTTTCTACTCCATTTTTTGCCCTTATCCTCCCCTACCCTTGCCCCCCTCCCCACCCTTTGAGTGTCTCTCTCCTATTTGGTTTCCTTATAGTCCTGTTATAAGTGAAACCATTCGATATTTTTCTCCTTCTTTTTGGCTTATTTCACTGAGTATGATCTCTGCCACCATCTTGCTGGATCTCATTCCCATCTCTTCATTTTGGTTCCTATCATTTTCTCCTGCTAAATAAACTCATCAAAGGATTTTTGTGAAGGCAATTGTCATCTTATATGAACAGAACATATTTTTCTCACATCCCCCATCTTATTCGTGAACAATATTTTAAAGAAATACTTAACTTTTATACAAGTACAGATTCCTTAGAAGATAGTATTTGTTAGATATTAAATATTATTTGTTAAACAGTATTTTTGTAATTTATATATATGACTAGAGATGTTTTAAATAATTATTGCCTTTTTCCCGAAGGTACTATTGTACTTCTAGATATTTTTGGGTAGTGTCTAAATTAGAGATTCTGCAGCTTTTATCTATAATGGATTAGATAGTAAATATAAATTTTGTGGGTCATATAGTTCCTGTCACAATTATTCAGTTCTGCCATTGATAGTGAAAGCAACCACAGATAATACATAACCTAATGAATGGCTGTGTTATAATAAACTATTTATAATATCAGGTCCTGGGTTGTATCTGGTCTGTCAAAATTTTGCATTTATGAAATTCCTTTAGTCTATGGACCTAGGGGATTAACTAATATTTTAAAGTGAGCATATACACAGTCTTAATTAAAAATTAAATTTAATCGTATGTTCTATATTTGCACTTGAAAAAATTAATTGCTGTTTCATGGTATTTTTTCCTTTTATTACATGAATTTAGAAGGATATTTTTGGTCACAGAAAGAGGTTTTTTTATCATTAACACTGACTTTGTATTCTAAGATTACACATATCCTTAAAGGCTGTTAGGAGAGTCATTTGTAATAAATATGATAAAAAATAATACAAATATTATTAACAGATGACTTTGTATCATACCAATTCAACTTGGAAACTGCAACCTTAAAGTTTTTTTGTACACAATAGTTAATATGGTTTTTCCTTACATGTGTTTCATTTCAGTGACAAATTGTGGGAGCCTGAAACTTCCTAGAACAGTTAATATTCTGCATTTATGAAACTTTTCAAATTTCCTGTGGTTCAGTTGGTATATCTCACAAAAATTTTTATTGATCTAAGTTATTAAAACATATCAAGGTTAATATTTTAAAAAATAACTGCTATGCACTATTTCAACCTAATAATTTCTAAGTGTATTTCATTCATAAAACTAGCTTACTGCTTTGCTCATAGTAACCACTAACTCATGCAGGCATGTAATGAGGAAAAATTCAGTATAGTACAGCATGAGGAATATACATGCAGGGCTTTTCCTTGAAAAACAACCAGTAATTGAAAGTCCTAACCCACTCACCCCTTCAAATTATTATTCTTTCCCTTTTCAAGCTACTCATGGGTCCTATTTGCACCAAGTGTTGTTTCCAGTTCCACTTCAGACTAGTACTGAGATAATGCCCTGGCCATTTGTGTTATTTTTATGCAATAGTGCTAAATGCTCTCTGCCATGCTGTCAGGATATGTAATTGCCAAATTAGTTTTCTATAATTCACTGGGATACTGAATATACTGAACATGCTTTTACTAATGTCTTTTTGTGTAATGAGAAGGTTCTGTAGTGAGTTAGTGGCTTAGTCATGTTGCTACATTTGGAGTCTTTTATGAAGTAAACCAAGAAAGGTCAGGATTCTTGCTTTACATAGCAAGATTATTCATTCATTAAAAATTAAAATACATTGTTCATTTCAGGTGTGGGTTGGATATTATTATTTCCAGCATGCCCAGTTCAGCAGTGCAGAACTAGAACAGCCCTGTTGGGCAGCATTTCTTAAGTCATGTGTGCTGGGTACTTTCAGACCTTCACTGTTGCAAACTCCTCTTTCCTAATATGATGCAACAAATTTATAGAGAATTCACATCTCCAGATGAGAAGATAATGAAAATATCTAGAGTTGTGCTAGAGAAGAATATCTTTTTTCGTCGGTTTCTCCTTTTATTCACTAACATTTACTCAACATTAACTACATGTTAAGAATTTTCCTAGCCTGGGCCTCCCTGGGGATGTAGTGGGTTAAGTCTCAGCACTATGAAGCTATCTGCTGCCACTGCAGCATGAATTCTATCCCCAGCCAGGGAGCTTCCCACATGGAGCAGCAGACTTCTCCTGTCTCACCCACTGTTCCCTCAGCAGTGTACTTCAATAGATTTGCTTGTTCTGTCCCCGCTCTGTCTCTGGTGAATCCCCTCAGGCCCCCACATCTCTGGCCTACACCTTAGTTCTTATATGCATAAATAAATAAATCTTTAAAAAAAAATTTTCCTAGCCTCCCACAGGTCTCTGCCCGCCTGTGTCTATGCAGGTGCCTCTCTTTTTCTTTCTCCTTTTTCTATAAACCTGTCCTTTTAAAATATTTTTTTAAAATTGCCCTAGTCATTGGGGTTGCCAACATGAATAAAATATAGTCATTTTCCTTGGAAGGTGATAATGTAGTATGGAACAAATGACTATAGGAACATACATATACATATGAGTAAACAGTCACAATGTATTAAGATATTCATAATAGAAGAAACAACAAAGTACTACGAGAAGATGAAGGAAAATGTGAATGTTCTTTATTCCAAAATAAATACTATGATTATGTTATATATATTTTGAGAAATATACCATAATTATGGGTAAAACACGCAATATTGTTATCTCTTCTTCCCAATATGATGTATAGATGCTAATGCAATCTCAATCAAAATTTAAGCATTTTTTAAAATGCTATGCTTTATAAACTGTTAAAATTTTATTCTGATTTGGATGTAAGTTGCATTGGAGGCAGGGCAAAGACAGAAGTATGATGGTGCTTAGAAAGGAGGAAAGAAGGGGAAAAGCTATCATTTCTACTAATAGAACTAAAAGAAAAACATAGGAAATTGGAAAATCTGAGTTCAAATTTAGACTGATTGTGAGCTATTTCTGAGTCTCAGCAGCCTCATCTGTAATATGTAGAGCTTACTGATCTGCCTGCCACCCAGGACTTTAAAAATTGCAAAGTCCCGTATTTTACTATTAGGCAACACTGTATTGTGTTCATAAAAACCTAACCCGTCAGGATTAACCTACTCTGATGACTTCATTCATGTACTCCTTATGAGATAGTAAACAGTATTAATGCATTTAGGTCAAAATATCCAACAAAACTCTTTGTATTGAAATATATGTTTCTACAATGAAATAGTCCACATTTCCACAGTGAAGTAGTGTTACATATCCATTAAAATTCTTAAAATTTAGAGCCTCCCTGGTGGCACAACAGGTTAAGCGCAGCGCTGTGGAGCTGTCAGTGGCTGTGTGCAAGTTTGATGCCCAGTCCGGGAGATTCCCACATGGCCCGTGGACCTCTCCTGCTTTGCCCGCTGCTCCCCTCAGCAGTGTATTTCGGTCCATCTGCCTGTTCTGTTTCCACTCTGTCTCTGGTGATTCCTCTCACTGCCCCACACCTCTGGCCAGCACCCCAGCTTGTCTGTAAAAATAAAATAAATCTTTAAAAAATAAATAAAATTCTTAAAATTTAGAAAACTGATAGCATCAAATGTTGTCAAGGATGTGAAGCTACTAATTTTCATATATTGCTGCAGGATGGGGTTGGGTAAACAATATGTCCACTGGCAATTTTTTTTCACAAGTTAAACATATCTCTCTACGGTAACTCCTTCTCTAAGTATTTTCCCCAAGAGAAATGAAAAAAGAATATTTACGCCAAAATAAATGTGCATAAGTTTCATGCAGTATTATTAATATCAAAAAATAGAAAAAATCTCAAATGTCCAAATACAGAATGTATAAAAAAGCTGGGATGTATTTTCCATAGCCATAATAATCGCTGATTTACCGTCAATGAATAATAAAAGCATTTCACTCAGCAAAAGAAGCCAACAAAAAAAGGGAGCAAATACTGTATAACTTCACTTTTCTGAATTCTAGAATAAGAAAAACTTAATCTGTTGTGAAAGAAGCCAAAACTTTGTTTTCCTGAGTGTTGGGGAGTATTGTCTGGAAAAGGGCACAGGGAGTTTTAAGACTATTCTTTATCTTCATTGGAATGTGAGTTATATGGACATATGCTCTTGTCAAAACTCATCAACCTGTACACTTTACTGCGCATTTTGCTGTGTGTAAATTATATATGAAAATCAAAACTGAACTGAAAAATGAAATAGAGGTAACTGTCAAAATTTATACATGAATCACATGAAAATGCAACAGAATAATCTTAGATTGAAATTTCAGGGGTAAATTGCCTCTTTTTTATTGCTTTGCTTTGCCATTTTACTTACTGACTATATTTTGCTCATTAATTTTTTTCCTATAAAGCATTTCTTCTTTCATACAACAGAATGTATAAAAGTACAAAAAGTTGCAGGCTTTCCTACTGTAGAAATGTAATGTTATCATCAAGAACACACTCCCTTCTACTTTTTTGCTTTACATTTTTCAACATATTCTCAATATCACTTGGTGCTAGTGGACATTATGAGAAGCTCCGTTCTAGATATCCATGTATTCACAGTAATGCCCCTCAAAAGAATGACAGCCATTACTTCCTGAGTCACTTCAACTTTTTCTATTATAAAATATTAGATACATCAAACAGTATATATATTTCATAAATGTAGGGTTAATAATGAAATAAACACACATGCCTCTAGAACCCAGCTTGAAGAAGTAGACATAATGGATGCTTTATGGAAAGCCCTGTGTGCCTCTTCCCAGAGGTGTTCTTCCCACCCCCATCCCCGGGATAGCATTCCAGTCTTCTGAATGTTGCATTTTTTATTCTTTTGCTTTCCATATTGTTTTATCAGATGAAAAAAAGTATTCTTAAATGATGTGTTATTTAGTTCAAATATTAGAAATTTATGGAATTCACCATGACATCATTTGTTGAATATGTTTATGGATTCTGTCATTTAAACCATGTCAGTCATTTCATTGCTATATGGTATTCCACTATATTAATATGCCACAACTTATTGATTCCTTGTTCTTTCTATGAATCTTTATTTTTTCCAGTTGTAATTTGTATTATTAATTTATCACAAATATATTCATTTTTAGTCTTTTATTTTTTTCTTTTGTTTATGTTGGATAAATATTGCCTTGCAGCACTTTATATCATGCTGAAAGTACAGGTTCACAGCTCTTCACATGTATGTTACCACATAGCTGCCACAAGTTCATGCATACAGTAGAAGGCACCAGAATCCTGGCTCAAGTATGTCTTTGTTACTCACAATTAAAATATCAACATTCATGCCTGTTCCTTGGAGCCCACTTCAAACAGGGTGACCTAAGAATCTCAAGTGACTACTGTACTTACAGTGAGTTACACTATAGAAGACAACCCCCAGTTTAGAGAACCCACTTATTTTCTTAATGGGCAGCAAACAAGTCTGACTTTTGCCCAAGAGGGACTGACTCCTTATTATACAGAGAGAATAATTAGACCTGCCCTTTGCTCTGAGGGAGATATTATCATTGTCTTTTAAGGTTTTGCCCTGTATACCCATCCTTGAAAAGAATGTCTGAAATAAAGGCAGCCAGTGCTTCTATTTATAAGACATGCAGAGATGTGAGACTGATAGAGAACTGGGTTGCATAGAGATGTGGTTTCTCTTCCACATCCTGCATCCTCATACTAAAAACCAGTTGTCTCAGCATAATTAATGTATATTTTCTTCTTTCTATAATTATCTGTGATACAGATTTTGACATAATCAGGTGTGTATTAGTATATAGTCTATTCGTGGCTTTCCATTATATTAATTATTAAGTCAATCTCTGCAGCAACCTCATATAGCTTTATTTTCTATAACTTTATAGTAGACCCTGATCTCAGGTAGAGCAATTCCCTTTCTACCTGCCCTTGTCCCGCAGACAAATACCCCAATAACAAATATTTGTTCTTCTTCAGAAATGTTTAATTTGTTTTTGTCATTTCATTCTTCATAAAAATTTTAAAATCTGCATATGTTCCAATGTAATACATTTTTTTTTTTTTTTTTGCCATTTGGACCTTCTACTAGTCCTGTTTTGCTGCTAAAGTTTCTATAAAACTTCCCATAGTAAACTTTATTTAATTCTCCAGTGTGACTTCCACCACAGGTAGGTTCTAAGCTTTGATTCCTACATTCCCCATATGCCTTTTAAAAACTGAAGTTCTAGTCTTTAGACATCAACAGATGGCCTGGGGCAAGTGGTAGCAACTCACTTCTCTGCATGATTCTTTCTCATTGTTTTCAGTCTCAGAATTTTTCTTGTACTTTTGTGACAGTTCAGCTATGAATTTTAAAAGATACTCTATTCAATCTAACTTTCCAACAGTTTTGTATTGAGCTTAATTTTTGGAATATCTAATCATTCATATTCCCAGAAACAGAAGTGTGTATCAGTCATGGTTTTAAATTGTTTAATCTTACAGAATTGTGATTTTCATGGGATAAAATTCAACAAAATGTGTTCAGTTGAACTGAACAAGATTTCAATTGGATTTTAGTGTTAATGCTGCCTTTATATTCCCAAATAATCCCCAGTAGCTAATTTGGCATTCCCACCATTACATGATTTTTATCTTCTTAAAACTTTGCAAAATTGGTGGTGGAAATTGTAGGGAGATTACACCTGGGAAAAGAAAGAAAACTTTGTACAAAAACGAGCAATTATGTAAAATATATATAAATTTAAGGAAAATAAAAAAACTTTGCAAAATTACAAAATATTTCAAACATACTGAAAGCAATATAATTGAAATCTGTGTTCTTGCCATAAAGACTAAGCAGATGTTCATATAATGCCCTTTTAACTTAGTCTTAGTTACATGGTTATATAAGAGGACAATGTATATTATCATTTTATACTTTAAAACATTTATATATATAATATGATATCTTTATACTGTTGTTAAACTTGCTTTTTTCCCCCATTCAACATTACATTTGAAAATTTGTGCTAATACTGTAGATAGACTGTAATACAGTTGTTCCAAGTTCTATATATAATTCTATTATAAATTACATTTTATCAAATACTCATTTTATACAATAAACATCTTTTTATCTATCATCTTGAGCATATATTTGAGTTTAAAAAAATAGATGCTTAGAGATGAAAGTTTTTATAATCACAGTATGTAACTTATTAGTATATTTACGTTCTCATATCTAATATATATGATTAATATTGATTATAGAAGATAGGGCATTTTTACCTTATTAAAAATTTACAATTTTTTGGAGTACCTTGTACTGGTCTGGAGAAGAATTATGCTCAGTGTGTAGGGTACCTGTGTAAAATCCAAATTATATTAAAGCTTATACTGTTAAATAATGAATAATTAGATGATTTGGAAATTCATGTTTCTCCCCTTTTTCAATAGGTATTTATGAGCCTCCATTTATTGTACTACTGCAGTGAACCAATCTTGGATGTGAAAATTGCCTTTTGTCAGGTGTGTGTTCCTTACAGGTAAAACAAGGTACAGTATATTCCCTTGTATTTCCATTTTGCATTCCATGTTGTATATACTCCACACCAAGTTAGCACTTAATATAATATTAAAAGTAGCTTAAGAAGTAGAAGTGGATACTTAGATATCTTTTCTTTTCCATTTAGAATAGGAATAAAGATAATTGTTTTTAATGATTGTAAATACAGTATTTAATCACTGTGTAAAGTGATTACAGTCAATATTTTTAATATTTACTTTCAAAACCTTGAAATGAGGCTTTAGTCATCAAAATAGTTGAAGTCAGTGTTATTTTTTTTTAGACAAAGAACTGCTGAACCCTAAGTGAAGTATGTCTGTTACCCACATATAACAACACATAGGTGGTACTCAGTTTGTTTTCTAATGCCCAGAACTAACTAGTTGTTAGTAAGAAAGCAAAATCACAATAACGACAAATAAAGACATATTTAGCTTGCAATGAACAATAAGAAGGCACTGACAATGGTTGATAGTGTTGCGTGAACCAGATTCTTACCTCCTATGTTCATACAAACACTATTTTTAACAAAGAATGTAGGGGAAGCCTGTACTTACTACAGTTATGTAATAGTAAAATTCCCTCTTACTTTCAGTAATAGTGCTTTAGGAAATGAGCTATATGGTAACTATTTAATACCACAATAAGAGAATTCAGTTTTTCTGTAATGCTTCTCACTATAACTTATTAAAACTGAGAGAATATTAAAACCCATTGAAATAAAGTTGAAAAAACCTTTAATATAATCCTTCTGGTTCTAGACATAATATAGCTTTAGTATAGAAATTTTAGAAAGTGTAAAGGGAAAGAAAACATGGTATATCAATTCTCTCTGAGCACAGGTAGAATTTCTATGGGAAAGTAAAATGTGTTACATGTAATGATTGTACTGCTCTGATTCATGTTGCAGTGTTGGAAGCCTCAAGCCTTTAATTTCTCTTCTTACAAGAATTTATACAGTTCTGGTTAGAAATTTGAAGTCTAATGTTTACTAGTCATTTACTTGTGACTTTAGGCAAGTTACTTAATCTCTCTGTGCTTCAGTTTCCTTATTTGTAAACAAGTGGGAAATCATATATAAGGTGGTAAGAATTAAATGAGTTAATACTTGCAGAACACTGAGAACTGTACTGGAATATTAGTCTGTTAAGAAGCTAATAAATTTTAAATAAGTCTGCATTTATCCTTCTTATACTCCCATTGAATCCTAATGTTTTAAATATCAATATCTTGAACGCTCCCATAGTTGCATCTGCAGCCCAAACCTCTCCCTGAAACCACACTCACATATACTTCCTGCTCTGTCTGCATCTCTGCCTAGTTGTCTCATAAGCATACCAATCTAATATTCCAAATCAAATCCCTGATCTTTCTTCAAAATTATACTCTTGTAAGTCAGTAAACACTACCTCTTATCTTTCCAGTTGCTTCGGACAAATCTTTGGATTCATCTTTTTGTTAACACTTCTTGTCTAGTCTGCCAACAAATCCAAAATGTATCTGGAATCTTGTCACTTCTTACTATATTATCCACTATCACTCTACTCCAAGCTACCATTATCTTTGTCTAAAGTAAGAGCTCCCATCATTCCTCACGCCAAAGTCTCCTATCTCACTTACAGTAAAAACCAAAATTCTTACATTAAGTACTCAAGTCTTTTCAATGTAGCTACCTAGAAACCACTTCCTGAAATGCCCCTCTTAATAAGTCCACTTAACCAGTCATTTATCACCAAATAGGAGAGAGACACTCAGCATGTGGTGGGGGAAGGGAAGATAAGGGCACAAAATGGAGTAGAAAAGGACACAAGGGGCCATGGAGATGGATCACAGGTGAATTGGTGGTGGGTTACCCAAGGGGAATACAAAATGTAAAAGACATAAATAACAATAAAAATATATATGGGGCCTCCCTGGTGGCGCAGCGGTTAAGCGCTATGCCGTGGAGCTGTTGGCAGCGGCGACGTGAGTTCGATGCCCGGCCAGGGAGAATCCCACATGGCACGGCAGACCTCTCCTGCCTTGCCCGCTGCTCCCCTCAGCAGTGTATTTCCGTTGATCTGCCTATTCTGCTCCCCACTCTGTCTCTGGTGAACCCTCTCGCCGCCCCATGCCGCTGCCCTGTACCCCAGCTTGTATGCATAAATAAATAAATCTTTATATACATTAAAAAAACAATATATATATATATACATATAAAGATTTTTGCTCAAAATTCATTTTGACAGAGTAATTTTAAGAGACTCTCCTATTTGAAACTTTCCCTTCCTACTGCATACTGCCTATCCAATTCCCTGCCTTTCTTTGCTTTCTTCTGTAGCACTTAATGGTAGCTGGTATCCTTTATGTGTTAGTAGCATGTGAATTTACACTCAGGAGGGGATTATTTCATTGATGTGCTGGAGCAAGCTCACACAGGCTCATAAGAATTGATTTATATATTTATTCTTAACTTCAAATCTTACAGTGTCAGGTTAATAGATTAAAATTTGTCATGACAAAAATATGTACATTTTAGCAACAATTGCTGCAAATAAGTTCTCTTTCCTCTCCATCCCCCAGTGAATTTTTGAACATTTACCAGCACACCTTTAAAAATTTTCTCTTCTTTTAGAAACAAAGCAAAGGAACAGCCCAAACAAAAGCAAAACAAACATTTGGATTCAGAGTGCAGAACAGAAGTTAACAGAGGAGAATGGGGATAAGGCCAAAGGGTGAAGTAGGTTCATTGGACTGTGGCGGATAGTTATTGATACTTTGCTGTTGGGTAGAGTGTTATATACATTTGAAGAAGTGTGAACCACTGGTACTTCTAAAACATATATGGTGATATAAACCAGAGTTTCCTCAATTAGAAGAAAAAGAAATTGTCTCTTTTTTACACCACTCATGGTAGTGGTATAGGGTAGGCACTCACCAAATATTTGCTTAATGAATGAATGAAAGATATATACTTGATTTGTGAATTGAGCACAACTGTAAGCGCTCTGGAGGAAATAAGCAGGTCTGGATTTCTGGTAGAATATCTGGCCTCTATCACCCTCTTGCTAAGTCTTGACTGTGAATAATTTCCTTAGCCTCCATGAGCCTAGCCTAGTCCATTTCCTTTAGACATTAACACTTAAAAAACAAAGAAAAATTTAAGTTCAGGCTTTATATTTTTCAGGATGAAATCAGAACTTCGAAAATTTTATTTTTTTTTAATTTTTTTAAAAGATTTATTTATTTATACATACAAGCTGGGGTAGAGACCAGAGGTGCGGGACGGTGAGAGGGTTCACCAGAGACAGAGCGGGGAGCAAAACAGGCAGATCAGAAATACACTGCTGAGGGGAGCAGCGGGCGAGGCAGGAGAGGTCTGCCGCACCATGTGGGATTCTCCCCGGCCAGGCGTCGAACTCGCATTGCCGCTGCCGACAGCTCCACAGCGCAGCGCCTAACCGCTGCACCACCAGGGAGGCTCAGAACTTCGAAAATTTTAACTAAAGAAATCTTAAATGATCAACTGATTTGTAATTGAAAAAAATTCTGTATACGTTGAAGAAACTTCTTAAATCAACTCACAACACTTTGGGGCAATGCCAAATGTTTATTTTTATAAGAATTCTTGTCATGCAAAGGAGTAAAGAAATGAAGTATGAACTTTCTTCATAACTCTGAATTTTTTACTTACTATGAAATTCCAGTACCTAGAAAATATGCATGTATATTCTATAACTTTAAAAAATCTTGAATATTATAGCCAGCAGACTATTTCTAGTGGTGACCTGAGAGTATTTTATTTACTTTCCATGTAGACTTTTAAATGGATAACATCTTTTTTTTCTTTCTTGTAGTTCTTGAGCAATTTAAAGAAAGAATATTCACTTTAGAGGCATTGCATTTTACTTTCTTTTAAAAACAGTACTATTTTATTTTTAAAAAATTATATCATCTTTTATTGAGGTATCATTGTTTTAGAAGTATAATTTTCACACCTCTTCAGGTATAGGTAACCACACCACCCCCACCAACAAAACACCCGTAGTTCTGTACCAAGTCCATTGTGTCTCCTCTCTCCTTTGCTTTCTAGTCCCATCTTCCCCCAGTATCGTCAATTCTGCAGTTAGATTTTTAGGGCTTCTTTTGGCTTAGTTTTGCGATTTGTTTTGTTTCATTATATTCCACAATGAGTGAAATAATCTAGTATTTGTCTTTCTTCTAATTTATTTCACTTCTCACAATTGTTTCCAGTTCTACCTACGTTGTTGCCAATGGCAAGATATCTTTTTAAAAATAACTATTAGTATTGAATTGTGTATATACACCACATATTTTCTTTTTTAAAGATATTCTTATTTATCCATACAAGAACTGGAGTGTAGGGTGGTGAGAAGATTCACCAGAGACAAAGTGGTAGCTTTGGCAGATCTACTGAAGTCTCTACTGAAGTACACTGCTGAGGGGAGCAGCAGGTGAGGAAGGAGAGGCCTGCTGTACCATGTGGGTCACCTCCCTGGTTGGGGATCGAACTCGTGCAGCAGTGGCTGCCCATAGCTTCAAAGTGCTGAGACTTAACCCATTGCACCACCAGGAGGCCCTACACCATATATTTTCTTAATGCACTCATATGTTTTTGGGCACTTAGGTTGTTTCCATAGCTGGGCTATTGTTAATAGTGCAGCAGTGAACATAGGAAGGCGTATATCCACTGGGGTTTATTTTCAAACTGTATTCCTTGGAAGCTTCTCATTTCAGGGGATGAATCATGGGTACTTGGTATGCTGTTATATTTAGTCTGATCACCAGCAGGGTTAGGTTGTTCTCATTTTTTGCCACACAGACAATATACAAATTTGTTAACAATTAATTAGAGAACAAGAGTGTCCAGAACCAGGTCTTTTGAGTCCTAGTATGTGGATTTTTATATAATGTCATATTTTATTTTATTGCTGTTTTCGATAAGAAATGGCAGAAAATATAAAAAATAAAATTACCCAGATAGTTATACATATGAAAATATGTACATTATATTATAGGTAAAAACCTATAATAGGTATTAACTCAGTTCTCTAAAAAATTTTTAATGTGATAATTATATATTCAAATTGCATTGTTTCAGCATGTAGTCAGTGTAAAAGTCATTGATCTTTTATTTGAAGAACATGGGCATCATTCATTTTTTAGTGATTTTTATTTTGTTATTTTATGCAAAGAAAACCCAACTAATCAAGCAATTTATAATAAGAAATAAGTTTACTGTTGTAACTGACGATAAAACTTTATATTGTTAAGCAATAAATGGATAGTCTTTAATTTGGACTGGTCTAGCTATTTATTTATTTATGTCTTTTACGTTATTGTGTATTCCCCATGGGTTACACAATAATGTAAAATATATAAATAAAAAATATATAGACCTACAAGAAATTGAAATTGCCCTTGATCCTCCTGAGAAGTCGGTAAACCTTTCGTCCTTCTTTTCCCAATTAAACTAAGATGTACAGAGCTGCTAGAATTCTCTATGAATTAAAATAATCTGTGAAAAGTGCTATTTTTGGACCTCTGCTATGCTGAGGAGAGGTGTCAGAGTTCTTCAGTCAGAACCAGGGATATAAACACAGAGCGATAATGTTTGTTAGAAGTGACATGCACACCACTGTGTCTACAGAACTTTCCACATTCTAATGAGTTGCACAGATTTGTGCTTTCTCCCCTCAGTGGGGACTACGTCAGCGGCAGAATCCAGAGCGTTCTTATCCTTGATTTCCAAGTCCATCATTCCATCTTGACACAGTAGATGCTTGATAATATGCTTTTGAATGAAAGAATAGAAATAAAAACCTATTAGAAAAACTGTTTCCTGAGTAGAAATTTATCTACCTTTCAAAATGAAGTCATTTTCTCAACATCTTAGCATTTTAAATATGTAATTAATAGACTTAATTGTGTTTTGGTTATTTTTCTAATCACAAATCAGCATTGACCTAACATTTGTCTAAAAGCTGTCAACAAACTGCTCGCTCAAAATATTTACTCATACTTGAATTGACTATGAGTCATTTTAAATGATTTCTTGATTTTTAGAAAGTCTGAGGCATAGGGGCTTAGAGTTGATCAACCATTATAAGTTTAAGTAGTTCTAGAAATAGAGACTGAGGTAGTGGCCTTCTTTTAGACTAGGACATAAAAATTTTTCATCCTGCCATACATTTTATCTGCAAGAAAGTGTATACTTATTGACTGATTACTGACTGATTCTACCTCCATTTATTCAAAACACATTTACTGTATCATGTAGAAAATAGGAATACAGGCTGAATGAAGTGGTTACTTCATTCTCAGAAAGGGTATCCCCTTCTGGTATTGTTGCCATAGTGCTCCGAAGCCAAAAGAGGGAGAGGATTCTATATTGACAAATATAAACCATGTAAAACAATATTACCTCAAAAGAAAACGAAAAAAAAAAAAAAAAAACCAAAACAAAACATACCACCTAGTCTAAAGCATAGGAGAGAATAGCCAGGCTTATAAACATAAAGAAAACCTATTCTCTTTTGAGTTGAAGACTTTAGGGATAACTGAACTAAATAATAATGAGTCAGAAAAGCAACATATCCCCATGCTCCCAATGTTTGTTGAATGCTTACTATGTTTGAGGACTTTATTGATTTTACCTAATTTAATCTTCACAATACCACTTATTATCAGAGAACAGAATCCAATTGTGTCTATAAAGCTCAACCATTACACTAGATAGTCTTTCCTTAGTCCCATTATGATCTTGATAGTTCCATTGGTGTACAGAGTTTTGGCTGAAGTGAGTAGTAACTACGTTTAGCAAAGAACCAAAATATGTACTATGATTAAAAACAAAGATGCCTAAGACTATTGGTCACAAGTTGGGGGAAAAGGACTTTTATATAAATTCTAAAATGTGGTTGTGATACTTAATGTTTGAAATATTTCTAGGGATATGACAAAAGTAACAATCTCATTATGGAGTTCTTTTTATCAAATCTGTTCAATTTTTTTGAGCTCTTAGTTTTTTGACATAGTGTGTTGTTATATATGACAGTCAAGATGGAACATCTTGAATTTTTTCTAGTTAAAAAGTATTTATCTTAGTAGATAGAAAAGATTATTAAATGAGGATTTGCTTAAATTTTATTTTATTCCTCTAATGTCTAAATAATAAAATCATTGTGTGCCTAGCAAGTGATTTTCTTAACCACAGATGATGACTGTTCTAAATAAGGGAAAACTTACTTTACCACTTCCAATCATTGTTATTTTTAGTACAATGTTTTCTTCTTTCTATCTTGAATATTCCACAATAATTTAACCTGGAATCTACTAAACCAGGGAACTCATAGAATGGTTTCACTGTAAGTGATGTGTTCAGATTACTCATACCTACTGCACTTAAAAATGTCACTAAAATCTGACTCTAGGAGAATATGGTTTTAAAAAAAGTTTTTAATTTCAAAGTATGTTGCATTTAAAGTAACTTCATTTCTTCAACTTATTTCATTTGATGTGTCTATGATATTTGTTTCAAAGACTGAAAATATCCAATTAAAATTTTTACACTTCATTGAATAGCGACCCAAAATGGAATAGAGTTTTATACTAACACTGGGGAATTTTTAAAGGAAAATATGTCTTGATGGGGGCTGTGCAATGGAAAATCTGTGTAATCTGACAAGGACACTGAAAATCATATCTGGTGGCCTGTGAGATAGATGCTATTGTTTGTGTATTTTTGATCTGGGAGAGATTATCTACCACCCCAAACACCACATTTTGATTCTGACTTTATATCCATTCGACTTAAGGGATGCATTTGAAGATCTTGGTATTTTGTAAATGAATGCCTATGGTTTTGAGATACGGTCCTTTCCATTTTAGTTTTCCATGTAATAGGGAAAGAAAAACATTTACATTAGTTTCTCCTCAATACACAGGATTTCCTTTCCTGTGTATTATTTAAGAAAGTCAAATTATGACTTTCCTCTTCATCTGTTGCAATATGTAACTCTTAATTTTCATTTCACTTTTTAAAATCCCAGTATGTGTGCTTTAGTGCATAGATTGCCTATGGGTTCCTTTACTTTAGACTTGGGAAACATTCTAAACATATGGTACATCTTTTTTTTTTTTTTTTCACCTTTCTTGAGGTAACATTGGTTTAAAATACTGTATGTGGCTTATTTCGCTGAGCATGATCCCTTTTGGCTCCATCCATGTTGCTGCAAAGTGCATGTGTTTATCTTTTTTTTCTCTAATGGTTCATGCTCAGTGAAATAAGCCAGAAAGAAAGAGAAAAATATTGAATGGTTTCACTTATAAAAGGAATATAGGGGACCCCATAAGAGAGAGACATTCAGAGAGGGAGGGGGAAGATAAGGGCTCAAACTGGGGGAGAAAAGAGCACAAAGGACTATGGTGATGGTTCATGGGTGAATTGATGGTGGGTAACGTACGGGGAATACACAATAATGTAAAAGATATAAATAATAAAAATATATATATATAAAAAACCACTGTATGTGATTTAGGGAAATAGGTTCACATCTCTTTACTTGTGTATCACCACACTACCCCCAACATCGAAGCTCCCATAGTCCTTTACCATAGACCCTTGTGTCTGCTTCCTCCTTGCTCATACCCCTGCTTTCTTCCCCCCTTTTATAGCCTCAATTTCAGTCATAATTCTAGGATTTATTTTGTTTTTGTTTTGTAGTTCATTGCATGTTTGTTGTTTTTTTTTTTTTGCTTATCTGTTTTCTCTGTATTCCACATATGAGTGAAATAATTCATTTTCCCCCCTGACTTATTTTACTCAGCATAATTCCTTTCAGTTCTATCCATGTTGTTGTAAATGACAAGACTTCATCTATTTTTCTAGCTGAGTAGTATTCTATTGTGTGGATATCTTCTTAATCCATTGATCTATTGGGCATTTAGGTTGTCTCCATAACTTGACTATTATAATAGTGCTGCAATGAATATATACTCCTTTCAAATTAGTGATTTTGTATTGTTCAGGTGGATCTCTAGGGGTGGAATTGCTGAGTCATAAGGAAGATTTATTTTGAATATTTTGAGAAACCTCCACACTGTTTTTCATAGGTGCTGGACCAGTCTCTATTCCCACTAACAGCCAATATTTGCTGTTTCTTGTTTTTTTGATATAGACCATTCTCACAGGAGTGAGGTTGTATATGATTGTGCTTTTGACAGCTCTGATAATAAGTGACATAGGGCAATTTTTCACATGCCTGTTGGCCGGTTGTATTTATTTCTTGGAGAAGTGTTTATTTAGCTCCTCTGTCCGTTTTTTTTTATTGGATGCTTTGTTTTCATTTTCTTTCTTTTTTTTTTTTTTGAGTTGTATGAATTCGTTGTAGAGTTTGGGTATTAACCTCTTATCTGATATGTAATGTGGAAATATTTCCTCTCATTTAGTAAGATGTGTTTTCATTTTTTTTTTCTGTGCTAAAGTGTTTAAATTTGTTGTAGTCTCACTTATTAATTTTTGCCTTTGTTTTCCTTACCACTGCAGAGGAATTCCCAAAGCCATCTCTGAGGCCAGTACTGTAGACTATATTGTTTATATTTTCTTCTCTGTATTTTATGGTTTCAGGTCTTACATCCAAGCATTTGGTCCATTAATTACAATTAATTTTTGTGTATGTTGTGAAATATTAGTCAAGGTTCATTCTGAACAAGCATGTGCCTGTTCAGTTTTCTTAACATCATTTGTTAAATAGACTTTTCCTCTTCCATCATATATTCTGGTTCCTTTGGCAAAAAAAAAAAAAAAAAAAAAAAAAAACCTATCCATATAAGTATGGGTTTATTTCTAGACACTCAATTTTATTCCGTTGGCCTATGTGTCGATTTTTATTCCAGTGGCATACTTTTATGATTACTGGAACTTTGTATTATAATTTGAATAATTGTGACTGTTTATATCTCCATTTTTCATTTAGTCAGGATTGTTTGGGTTCTTTGGGGTCTTTTCTGGTTCCATACAAATATCAGTATTTTTTTTTATTGATTTGAAGAATACCATAGGAATTTTGATAGGGATTCTATTAAATCTGTATATTGCTTTGGGTAAGATGGCTATTTTAAAAATATTAATTCTTCCTACCCATGAGCACAAAATAGCTTTCCATTTCTTTATGTCCCCTATTTCTTTTACCAATGTCTTCTAGTTTTTGTTGTATAGCTCTTTCATCTTTTTTTGCTAAGTTTATTCTTACGTATTTTTATTTCCGGAAGTGATTGCAAATGTGAGTGTCTTCTTGATTTCTTTCTCTTATAGTTTGTGATTTGCAAATAGGAATGCAACTGTTTTTTGTGTGTTGATTTTTATAGACTGCTACTTTAATGTACTGATTTATTATTTTAAATAAATTTTATGGAGTTTTTAGGGTTTTCTATGTATAGTCTCATGTCATCTGCAAATAGTGATATTATTATATCTTCTTTTCCAATTTGGATTCCTTTTGTTTCTTTTTCGTGCTCAATTGCTCTGACTAAAATTTATAATACTATGTTGAATAATATTGGTAAGCATGAACATCTTTGCAGCCTGATGTTAGACGAATGAGTTTTTCACCATTGTGTATGATGTTAGCTTTGGGTTAGTCAATTAACAGTAAACTTTGATGATAGTTTCCTGTAGGCTTGTACAATGCTGCGAGCTTTATATAGGTTATTTCATTTTACCTTCACATTAATCAGAACAAAGTGATTGTTGCCGTCATGTATAATAAAGTCATTCAGTTTATTGAATGTAAAAATCTTGCCCAATAAAGAACTCACAGCCAGGATTCTTAGAGGAAAGGCTGGAATTTTATCCTTCACTGAAGTACTTAGTTTGGAATTTCTCAATTGCAAAATTTGAATACTAAGTGTTATGCAAAAATGTGCCTAATAGGTATTCAAATGGTACTTGATTATTCCTTCCTATATGAAGAACAGGCATGCAGAAGCCATACCTGCTTCATTGATTACTGCTATGTGCTTTTCCATATAATTGAAAGTAATGATTAAACATGAATTAAACCAAAGTTTTTACTGCATTATCAATTTGTTTTAAGCCATTAATTCCTCAGAGTAGCCAACTCTGGGCAAACAAATGTAAAAGTGATGTAGATTCCAGGCTTTAATCTTCTTTATATAGCAAAATCTCAAGAAACAAAGCAAGTAAAACATGTTCCTGACAGAAATAAATTATAATCCTAAGTGTTATTAAACAATATTGCCTTAAATGGCCCTCTTTACAACTCATGTAAATAATTTGTTTCAGATTTAAAATGGATTGAACACATGCCTTTTTGCTATAACAAGCAGAATAGCAGACATTGTTTCTGCTGACTTTATGTAACAGTCTTGGTGTAGCATCATGAAATAACTCAATCTGTTGGTCATAACTATGAGAAAGAATAAATAGTTCAATGAATTTTGTGCCAAAAACATAATCACCGCTCTTGACAGATACTTTTCAGTATCCAAGTGACAGTACTGAATGACTGTCCAACAGATTGACAAGCAAATTTTCTGGAGATGCAATTTGTAGTTAAATCGCAGCTCTCCTATTGAAATAGTGACATTGGAATGCTTGACCAATAAAAGAAAACAGAATTTGAGAAGTAGTTTAATTTGTCGACAGATTGAAGAGGGTAGCAAACTAATGTTGAAAGACCACTGGCCTGCTCTTTGGTAGAGTGCAGGGGGATTTATGTGGAGTTACAAGGGAATAGAAGGGAAGAGTGGGCCTGTCAATCCTTGTGACACAGCGTCTGGAGTTTCTGTTTGGCGCCAACTTACTTTCACCATTATCTGATGGTCAGCAATTTATAGATGTTATCTTTGTAGTAAGCTATTTTCTCTCAGAATGTAAAAAAGCAGGGTTCATTAAGCCTACAGGAAAAATAAAGGAAATAAGAGAGCTGGTTTGGTGGGACAGAGAGAGATAGATACTTTGTTTCTGCATCAGTAGATCGATGTGTTATCCATAGCTAGTTCACTAGGGTCCGGCATACTATAGGTGCTCAGTAAATTTTTAAGAATGAATGTAATCAACTCATTTAAATTTGTAGCCACTCTAGATCTTTGGCTTTCTTTAAAGACTTATTTTTTTTTTAAATTTATTTATGCATACAAGAACTGGGGTGTAAGCCAGAGGTGTGTGTGGGGTAGGGGGTGAGAGGATTCACTAGAGATAGAGTGGGGAGTAGAACAGACAAATCTACTGAAGTTGCTGAGGGGAGCAGTGGGCAAGACAGGATAGGTCTGTTGCGCCATGTGGGTCAGCTCCTTGGCCAGGGATCGAACTCATGCTGCAGTGGCTGGTGATAGCTTGATAGTGCTGAGACTCTAACCTCTGTGCCACCAGGGAGGCCCTAGATCTCCAGCTTTATCTGAAACACAAGATTGTGTACTTCAACCCTGAATTGTTTAATGCCTACTTAGGTTGACACTCTAGACTTAGCCAACTGGTAAGTAGTTATAGAGGAAGACATGTTATTTACTCTTTTCTCTTGATTTTTGAAGCTTTATTTTTGAAGTTCACCTGGTCATGAGAAAAGCACAGCGTTGTTCTAAATTGTTTTACCTTAACTAGTAAATATTTAAAAAATAAAGGACACATATTTTACTAATTGGAAAAACCTCAATTTATATTAATTGGCACCACCAATTAATAGTCCTAAGACTTGTAGTCAATTAACAGTTCTGCATGTATGTCACTTTCCTCATCTTTTGGTAAGGTTAAACCTAGGATAAAAAGTTCATCTAAAAGGTAATACTAGTTCATCTTTTTATTTTTTTCACTGCCTTATTGAGAGTTGATACAAATCAGATGAAATATTTTTTCTGTGACTTTGATTTAAAAATATATTCACAGTATTGCTTGATTCCAGTTTTTTTTTTTTTTAAGATTTATTTTTTATTTATACATACAAGCTGGGGTACAAGCCAGAGCTGTGGGGCGGCGAGAGAGTTCACCAGAGACAGATCGGGGAGCAGAACAGGCAGATCAGAAATACACTGCTGAGGGGAGCAGCGGGCAAGGCAGGAGAGGTCTGCCACACCATGTGGGATTCTCCCCGGCCGGGCGTTGAACTCGCGTCGCCGCTGCCGGCAGCTCCACAGCACAGCGCTTAACCGCTGTGCCACCGGGGAGGCCCCTTGATTCCAGTTTTATTACAGAAATAATAATTGAATATATTCTTCATGTTAAATATTAGAGAAATTGTAACTTTTCTATGAACTGGCATTATTTTATGAAATTAATGAATCACTCACTTGTCATTATTATGTCCTCTGGAAGCATGACACTAAGTTTTATACTCAAGGCAGTACATATTCCTAATGTAAGCCTTCTGGTGAAACTGTCAACTCTCATCTTGCTTTATTTGCCATTTGTTCTTAATACTGGATTTAATGATTTCATTGTTCCGATATTGTCTATGGTGAACATCACAAATCCTTTTGGGAACCACAAAGAATAAATAATAAATGAATGAAAGAATAAAATGACCTACTCAGGTTTCCACACCTATTAAGTTCAGGACTAGCCCAGACTTGGTGTTATTTTCTGCTACATCATTAACAGGAAACTAAGGAAGTATATCCCTAAAGTTCTTAAACCTCAAAGTTTTTGGCTTAGGCACTGACAGTAACATAGGGCAGACAGGCACAAATGAAAATGGGGAGAGAAGGCTTATGGAATGTAGGTTATTAAATTTGAAAAATATGCATTCAAGAATTTGGACACCTTCAGGATCAGATAAGTACTGTGGGAAATGTTCTTTTGTAGATTCCATAACTGTAGGCTAGGGATGGAACTGATGACAGGGATTTATTACACGAGACCCTTTCTTATGTGTCCACATAAAATGCAGTATTTTTTTTACAGAACATACTATATTCAAATTTCCTCTCTGCCTACCAAACTGCCAGAAGCAATAAAGTCTTTTTATATAGCTTTTAAAATTTTAGCAACTAGGGTACAGAGAGGAAGTGAGTTTGCTTTGAAGTTTTGCAAAGAAAATTCTACTAATCCACATAGATATAATTGTTTGAAACATTTAAATATAAGGTTAATATTCAGTGGAGAAATGAGTTAGTCTTTTAAGATGATTTGAATCAATAGAATAGACTGTTCTCAACTTACAGTTAATAAGGAACCATATTGATATCCAAAATTTATTACTGTGGTGATTTATAATTTTTTAAATATAAAATTGCTACTTTATAATTAATCAAAACATTAATTTCTACTTTGGAAAAAGAGTTGCCATTTTGATATGCACTTATGAATACTTGTGAATTTCATACATTTCTCCCAAATGTGTTAGTGAAAATTTAATAAATAGATGAAGGAATGTTTATTTTCATAAGCTAATTGACAGAACATTGTTTGGGCACTGTAATGGACCTATGAGACAGGAAAACACATCTGTAGAACACTACCAATTTTATACCTGTGACTTGTCAGCTAGTTTTTTTTATACATTGTAGCAAAATGAATTTAATCATGAATGAATGCAAACAATTGGCTACTACTCTGCTCTCAGTATCTTTTCTTAATTCTGCCATAGAAAATTTGGTACATAATTAATTGCCTCCATCTAGACAGATACCTTATGTTTTTGTTGTATCTTTAGTGCCAAACCCAATATGTAGCACACAGTATGTATATCATCAATGTTTGTTGGAGTAATTGGTTTAAATGCTGTGCTGAATAGCTCTTAAGCCCAAGAGAAAAGTGGCATGAATTGTTAAACTCCCTTGGTTTATTTGAAAATATACTGACATGCTTTAAGAGAAGGGCCAATATGGAAGATTCAAGTGTAATATGAAGACTAAAACTATAGCTAGAAAAGCTATTACTTTGTCTGAAGTAGTTGGTTGAAGTAGAACTAAAAAAAGCACCTGGAACATGAAGTTCATTACCTATGTTAATACACACATGCAGAGCAGTTGAAATAAGTGACATTTCAAAGGTGAAAAGAGTAAGTAGGGGAAAGGAAAGTAGATTATCTAGGTTTTATTAGTCTAACCTGTGCTAAAGATTTGGTGGTGGTCAGATACCAGAATATTAAAAGATAAAAAAATAGTCAGTACATGACAAATGGCATGACTTCATTTATTCAAAATTAACATTGACTGATGATTCATTTGTTAACAAAGCTCCAGTTATTTCTTTTACCTTTTCAAGTCAAGAAAAATTAAAGATCTTCAGTAGAATTAGCCTACTGATACACCAATAATGTCTAGAGAAGAAATGGGCCATGGTGTGCAGATCAGTTCCTGATTAATGATTGAAATCAAGGACTGTTTAAATACAATTATATGATTTCTGCTGTTGTCTAACCCATTGTATAAAATCTAAACTCAGTTGCAGTTTCCTTGAACATGTTTTCCAGTGCCCTATTTCTGAGCATCTTGTTTAATTTCCGTTCTATGCTTTAAAGACTGCCTTCGGGATTTCAGAGTGCTTGTTATTTTGTTTGCAATTTATCTGAATTTTCAGTCTCTGTCCAAACAACCTAAATTCCTTGTCTAGAGTCCACTCTATGCTTTGTGGTTTGTTTGTATTTCCATTTCTCTAACCATAGAATGGTGCCTGTCACATGGATTCTGCTTTGAGGTCTGCTGGGGTCTGAAGGTCCTTTTACTAGAATCCCAGATTTTGCCATCCATGCCCATAAAATCTGCATTGCATTTGTTTGTTGCATTACTGGAACCTGCCTGACTCCCTTTACAGGGTCAAATTAGTTCCTGTATCTAACCTCATTTTTTTTTTTAACTTAGAAATGAAATGCCAAAATTTTCCAAAAAGAAAATGCCTATATGACCAGCCAGAAGTTTTGAGCCTAAGGAGTTTTAAATCTTCTTTCAAATTATAAGAAAATTAGATTTTAAGAATTCAGTGTATGTTAAAGTAATGCAAAGATCCTTAAGTTTAGATTTTGGGCTTATGACATTAAAGGCAGGGTCTACTAATTAAAGCTTTGGCTTACCTCAAAAGTTTTGAGGTATATAGGAAATTATTCATTGTGTGAAGAGGTCTCACTCATTGCAACATTATTTGATCAGCCATCTAAATAAATCCACATCCCCAACCATTGTGGCCACAAGATATGGCCACAAATTTACCAGGTCCCCACCTGCTAATGAGAACCACTGGTTTAGATAATTCAAGTTTCAGTTGCTAGGATTAGGGAGGAATCCAAAGAACATGTGAGAGTTCAAACCCAGAAGAAAGTCAGTAAGAAGAGGGGATGACTTCTGGGCAAGTACCCACTGGTGTGTACCACAGGGACAGACCAGACAATATAAAATTATAGAAATAGTGCCCCTTCTAGCTATAAAGTCCATAGCATTTAATGTCATTAATTGCAATCTAAACATGGGTAAATAAGCATGGAGATGTAATGGATTTATATTATATTCAGGACGCGTGCTTAAAAATTTCAGAGACGGTCTTTTCAATTGCTAAATATAATTAATAGATAGAACATCTCTTAAAGATTAACACAAGATGCAATTATCTTGAGATTAGAATGCTCAAAATCTGGACCTCCAAAGAACAAGTTGTCATATGGCATTTTGGAATAATGTTAATTTGAACTAAAATTGTTCAAAGTTTAATACAGGATAATAATATTTTTGATATATTGAGAACAAATGATAACATGATTTAATTCAAATTTACATAATTAAAAATGCAAAATATGCATTATTTTGTATTTTAGTTCTTTCTAGTAAAGGGGTGTAGGTGCAGTCTTTTATCCTTCTCATATGGTTAGGGTTTGTCTCTGAAGAATCTAGCAGAGTTTCTGGGATCAGTTTATAGTCAAATGTTCACTCCCTAAATAATTACATGGTTTTAAGGAAACATTTCAAGAAAGGCTATGCAGCTCTAACACATAATTATTCTATTATAAATAGTTTTGATATTGAAAACGAAATTTTGTTTGCATTTTTTCTGAGCTCTTTTACTCCAGGTTATCTTACATGGACTCATATATATTTTTTCCTTTGTGAAAATACAGGTTTACATAGTGTTGCTAGGTGGTTAAGTGCTAGTGATCATCTCTCTGTTTGTTCACTGGTGTCATGTTTTTGTTGTTATTTTTCACAGGGATTTGATAAACAAGTGGATGTGTCATATATTGCCAAACATTACAACATGAGCAAAAGCAAAGTTGACAACCAATTCTACAGTGTGGAAGTGGGAGACTCAACCTTCACAGTTCTCAAGCGCTACCAGAACCTAAAGCCTATTGGCTCTGGGGCTCAGGGAATAGTTTGGTAAGTGGACTGGATTTAATTTATATTTGTGAAGGGAACATGGCATGTATGTCGACTACCCACACACATAAATAAACAGTATGACTTGGGAGGGGAAAGTTGCATGCTACCAAAGAAAATTAAATTATGAGAGTTCATTTGTAATTCATCGTGTATTTACTAACACTTTGGAAGACTGGCTTGTAACTAAGTCACAAGAAGTATCCATCAACAACCACAGAGAACCCAAAAGAACCAGAGGTTTTCTACCTATTCCTGTTTAGAAAAAAATTTTTGGATGTTTTCACAGCAAGAAATGAAGTGATAATATATTAATATAACCGGCAAATAAAATCTACTGTGTTCTAGTCTCCTATCTCAAGTTCCTGTGACTTTTAAAGTTCAGTGCTTAAAATTCAGTTCCTTATTAGAAAAAGTGGCATTTTAAAAAAGTCTCCAAATGGAAAGATTCTAGATTTCTTAGTAATTATTCTTTTATTACATTTTTGAGTGGCAAATTGAAATGATAAATTGAGACCTGATTTACTAATTTTAAAACGCAAATGTGATGATATATTGATATGTCTTTTTGACTTACAACCAAATGTACTAAGTAACCAAGTGTATTTAGTATAAACCTATTATAATAATTTTCAATGTGACATGTGTTATAAATATATATATTTACTTATAAAGAATATTTACTTAAACCTATACATTTATTTGTTATATAGATTACTGCTACATTAATAATGACCACTTAGAAATGTAGCATTTTTAAGGCATGAGATGAAGATAAACATTATTATAAGCATATTTTATTTTAAAATTTTTTAACTTTTTTGATGTAATATTATTTTAGTTTAAGCAATATGATAGTGTTAGTTACTTTTTGGCCTTCATTTTACATTTCATAAAATGATTTTAAAATCTGTCTGATTTCATTTTTATTTTATTATTTGCTTTTATCTAAGACTTCATATTTCTCTCATTTATTAATTAGTTAATAATTTTTTTCTTAATTGAGGTGACACTGGTATACAATATTGTGTATGACTCAGAGGTATGGGATCACACCCTTCAGATGTCTGTCACCACAGCACTCCCCCCACCAAGACTCCCATAGTCCTCCACCACAGTTCATTTTGCCCCCTACCCACTTTGTTCGCCCCCCTCTAGGATTGCCTCAATATCAATCAGATTTCTAGGGTTTGTTATTGGTTTGGTTTTGTCTGACACTTTGTTTTGTTTCTCTCTGTTTCACCTTTAAGTGAAATCATCAGGTATTTGTCTTTCTCCATTTGTCTTATTTCACTTAGCATTATTTTTTTAGAGCAGTTTTAGGTTCACAGCTAAATCAAGAGGAAGATAACAGAGATTTCTCATCTACTCCCTGCGTCCACACATGCTTATCCTCCTCCATTGTTAACATCTCCCACAAAGCCTGGCACAAGCATACCTTGTTAATTGCACTTGGTTTTAGTGCACTTTGCAAACACTGTGTTTTTTACAGATTGAAGGTTTGTGGCAACACTACCTTAAGCAATCTATCGGTGCCTTTTATATTAATAGCATGTACTCATGTCATATCTGTCACATTTAAATAAGCTATGCGCATTTTTAAAAAACATAGTTATTGCATACTTAATAGACTGCAATAAGCAGGTCCTTGAATAACTTTGTTCCATTCAATATCATTTCATTATAATGTGGAGATAAAAGAAATTCCTACCATGTTGGAAGAAAAGATGCTATTCAAGGACCTGATTTCATTTACAATATTTTACTTCACTTAAAGTCTCATTTTTAAAGAAACTGTTTGCAGTGTTAAGTGAGGACTTACTGCATAGTGTAAAAAAAAAAAAAAAAAACTTCTACACACACTGGGGAACCAAAAGATTTGTGTAACTCTCTTTATTAAGATAGTCACTTTATTGCAATGGTCTGGAGCCAAATACGCATTATCTCTGAGGTGTGCTGGTATATTTATCACAATTGATGAACCTTTTTTGACACCTCTTAACCACCAAAGCTAACAGTTTACATTAAGGTTCACCTCTGATGTGTTGTATATTCTATAAATGGCAACGATCTATAATGCCATGTATCCATCATTACCGTTATCATGCAGAGTGTTTCCACTGCCCTAAAAACCATCTGTGCTCCACTTATTCATCCCCCCATGCCAACTTCTGGTAACTAGTGCTAGTGACCTTTTTACTGTCTTCCTTTGTTTTACTTTTCCAGAGTGTCATGTAATTGAAGTCTAACAGTGTGTCCCCTTTTCAGGTTGATTTTGTTCACTAATAATATGCATTTCAGGTTCCTCCTTGTCTTTTCATGGGTTGATATCTCATTCCTTTCAGTGCTGGGTAATTTAAAATTCTGTCTTTTAAGTGTACTATCATAGCTTATTGATCCCTTCAATGATGGAAGGACATCTTGGTCTCTTCTAATAGTTGGCAATTATAAGTAAGTTAATTATTAATTAAATTAAAATAAATTAAATTAAAGTTGTTAAACATATGTATGCAAGTTTTTGTGTGGATGTAAGTATTATTTCTTCATACATTTATATGTTGTAATACAATTGCTCTGTAAGAATATAGAAAGCCTTGCTGGTTTTAAAGTTTTTCTTCATTTTAACAATCAATTTTATGTTTACTCTCAATGCTCAGTCAATGCAAATGGCCAAGTGCACGATTATTGCTCCTACTTAATCTGTCACTAGCACTTAAACCTCCTTTAACAAATATTCTATGACTGCTTTTGAAATTCACCTAGTGAACTTAAGATATTCCTAATGTCCTAAGATTTTGCAGTTTGAAAGATGGAATTTTGAAATATTTCATGTTTCAACATGTTAAGAAATTTTTATTCTTTAAACTTTCTATTTAATATGGTGCGAGTTCAAGATGATACTCTTTGTGGCACAAAATGTCATGATGTGGGCACAAAAATGGCCCCCCAAAGAGTCCCAGATCCTAATCCTCAGAATCCTTTACTGTACTATCTTATACGGCAAAAGAGACAGCAGATGTAGTTAAGGTTGTCTTTTTTTTTATTTAATTGAAGTAATATTGCTTTATAATGCCATGTAATATTCATTAAGTGCATCTCATTGAGAATGTGTATACACTACATTAAGTTCACCACTAAACATCTAATTCTATTTTTCACCTTAAGGGTCTTAAAGGGAGGAGATTATCCTAGAATACTTAGGTGGGACCAGGATAATCACAGGAGTCCTTAAAAGGAATGAAGAGGGGGTCTGCGATACACAATGAGAGAGGAGAGATAAGAGATTCAAAACATGAGAGAGACTTGCCTTATTGTTTTTGGTTTTGAAAATAGAGGAAGGGGCTAAGTGCCTAGGATTGGGGTGGCTTCCAGAAACTGGGAATGGCTCTCAGTTGACAAGCAGCAAGACAATGGAGACCTTGTCATAACACCAGAATGAACTGAAATCTCCCAACAAACCTGAGTGAGCAGGAAACAGATTCCCCTCTAGCACTTTAGGAAGGAGCTCATTTGCTACTGACATCTTGACTTTAGTGCAGTGAGACTTATGCAGGTTATCTGACACATATAATGGTAAGAAAATAAGATTGTGTTTTTAAATAGCTAAGTTTGTGGGGATTTGTAGGGGTAGCAGTGCTAATCCACATGATAAAGATTTTACTATTAACACAATTGCAGTAAATATCATAAAAGCAGGCATAATGCCAAAGGGAGGAATTCGGGGTATTTCTGTCTACCTCCCCCAAACTTAGAAATTTCTGTTTTCCTTTCAAATCACATCTTTTGTGTGGCCTTGGTAATATATGACCCATGGCTAGTGGGGTAAAGTTCATATGTAAGGGACCTATGTTAATTTGTTATAATATTAGTAAGGTTTAACTTTTAGTTTATGATACACATGTCTATATTCTTCTGCATTTTACTTAGTGTCTTGCATACCAGTTGGGGAATGAGACCCCCATTTAGATTATTGCATTCATGAAGAACTTTCAAAATGAAATAGAAAATCAAACAAACCCAAAAACTCTTATGAAAGAGGTGAAATGGGAAACAGAGAAAACAATGTAATTTAAGAAACTGATAAATCTTTCATAAATCAAACACAGATAAAAGTCAACATTATGCTCAAAAAGTTAACAGATTATCTCGCAAAGATTTAAAAATCCGCTACTAAGTATTTCGCAGCATGTTTTATAGGGCACTCTGGGTCTCATTTATCTGTATAAGATGGAAATTATTGTAAGTCCTACGTATAATAACTGATAAATTTAAATAAATAATAAAAACTTGAATCTGAAAAAATTGAATAAAAACTTCAATCTAGTTTTATAACATCTATCGGTAAATGTGTCAGTCAGGGGTCAGCTAAAACCCAAAACGTTTGCCTTGGAGTTTACTGGGATTATTCTTATTCTTTTGGTCTATATCTGAAGGAAATAGAGTTAGTAAAGCCCAAGATAAAGGGTAGGAAGGATGACATAGTCCACCCCACCTCTTCCCAGCTTGCCACTCTGCTATCTGCGCAAGCACTGCAGGTCCAGCAACTGCCTTCGTGTCACTGTCCCTTCCTTGCCCCTCTTCTTCTTCTATTTTTTAAAAAAGATTTATTTATTTATGCATACAACCTGGGGTGTAGGCCAGAGGTGGAGGGTGGTGAGAGCATTCACCAGAGATAGGGTGGGGAGCAGAACAGGCAGATTGACTGAAGTACACTACTGAGGGGAGCAGCAGGCGAGGCAGGAGAGGTCTGCTGGCATGTGGGAATCTCCCTGGCTGGATATTGAACTTGTGCTGCAGTGGCTCTGGTTAGCTTCATAGTGCTGGGCTTAACCTCTTGCACCACAAGGGAGGCCCCTCCTTGCCTCTCTTCTTCAACCTAGTTTGTGATACCTTTATTTTTCATACTGGGGTCTGTAATGTGCTATTCTTTTTGCAGATCTATCATCATACTAATTTGTCCTATGTACTTGCCTTTATTTTCCTTTGTGTTAACCATGAGTTCACACTACTCACAACAAACACACATCGGGGCCTCCCTGATGGAGCAGCAGTTAAGCGCTGCGCTGTGGAGCTGTCGGCAGCAGTGAAGCAAGTTCGATCTCTGGCTGGGGAGATTCCCACATGGCGCAGCAGACCTCTCCTGCCTTGCCTGCTGCTCCCCTCAGCAGTGTATTTCCATCAATCTGCCTGTGCTGCTCCTCACTCTGTCTCTGGTGAACCTTCTCGCAGCCCCACGCATCTGACCTGTACCCCGGCTTGTATGCATAAATAAATAAATCTTAAAAAAACAACAACAAACACACGTCCACTGCAGAAAAATACTTCAGAAATGCACAAGCCTTTTCTCTGTTCATGGAAACTCCTATTTGGTTATTTTCAATAGCCCATACAATCCTGAGTATACAGACTGGGAGAAATTGGAAACTGGGAGTGTCTAGAGTACTGGAGGGAAGAGACAGGTAAAACAATCTGAAACTGATGATTCATTTATTTTACTTTATGTTCTTTGGGGCAGGAATAAAACATACAAGAACAATTCCAAAAGAGATATTTATCATAATTTTTTGCATGTGTTATTATAAAATTGAGTGTGTGTGTGTGGGTGTGTTTAAGAAGGGTTGTGTTTTTCAAGTATAGAGAGATATTGGTACTTAAGTCATAGACTTACCATCCTCCTTACTTGTTTGAAATGAATTCTCATTTCTGCTGCTTAAGTGACCTTGGATTGATTTATGACTTACTTATTATAAGGGGAAAAAACAGGTAATGCTAAAATACCTTCAAAATGAATTGACCGCTACTCTGTCAGTTTTTCATTCATCATAGGTGATAGACTAACAATGTCATTTTTGAAAACCAATAATAAAATATGAGATATTTCAGAATAGATGAAAATTTTCTCTATCTCTTAGAAAAAAAATGCCTGTTGAAATAGAATCATTGAGACTTATAATGCTCCGTCTGAGCAAAGAAATCTGTAATTTTCTAGGTGAGGAACTGTAATTTGTAAAATGAATTATTAACAGCAGTGGTCAGGAGCCAGATGAACAAATTATTTCAGAACTTTTTTCCAGTCATCAGAAGAGGGTCTCATTAGTGCTGTTTTTACTACCAGCTCCAGAAAAAAGAAGAAAAAAAAATACAACGAACACAGGAAGAAATCAACAATAAGGTGTTCATTGTCTTCTCTCACTCTCTTCCTGAGTTGCTTGCCAAGTCAAGAAACATTTCTATTTTCCTTCTTTAAAGATGATTCTGACATCAAAAGTGGTGGCAAAAGTCAACAATCAAGGTTAGCAGAGAAGACTTACTAAGACTCCTCTGCACTTTAATGGAAAAGAACTGATTATATGGTTTTAAATGTTAAGAACCTATATTCTTTCCTTCTTGGGCTTATTGTCTTTGAGAGCTACATGTAATCAACTTGCAACCAGTCCCAGTGCAATTTTTCAAGGTGATCTTTTACAGGATATTTATATCAAAGGTATAAACTTAATACTGGCAAAAGCCTAGATTTAGAATGGCTTAATGTAAAGAATCTGTGATTAGAAAATTAAATATTTAGAAGATGGTATACTTTATGTTAACTAAACTTTTCAAAAATTCCAGTTAGAGAGGATGACATTTAGTCAGAATTGAAATAATTGTAGCTTTAATATGCCTTGGAAATACTATATTATCATAGCTTATCTTAAATTGGATACATATTCATATATGTACATATATGTAAATATATAAGTATACATATATACACTCATGTATGTACACATACACAAATCCAATGGATTAGTTTATCTTAAATGATTATATATACCACATATATGTGGATGTACTATATATGTATATATAGTTTGTTTATTATAAAAATCTGAAAAATTGTTTCTGGTGAATATTCTTTAATTATCTATAGCAACAAGATCTTATACAGATAAGCAACATTGTATTTAAACTATCAGGCATGCTCAGCAGAATCTTGTGTGTTCACATAGTCTTATGTTATCTTTCCCTTTGATAAGTGAGTGTTGAGGGTGTAGTGAGATAGCCTACTGATATCCAGTCAGTAAAGTCAAATTAAGGGTTGGATAAATGAAAGAAATAAATAAAAAACATGAAGGTTAGAATTCATGTACTTGTCACCTTTTAAAAGTATGAGTGTGGTCTTCTCTGAAGGAGGTCAGGGATAGACAGTATCCCATAGTAACAGTATAGTGCAGGAAACTAAATTTATTATAGCATTTTTTTCTAGTGGACTCTTCTGTGGCACAGCACCTGACACTGCAGTTATTTATTTTTATATCTTGTTTACTCCCCGAAAGTGTTTAAAGTGACAAAAAAAATAGATATGGCTTAGTAGCCACTTAAATGTAAGGGATCTTGGGGAGTGAGAGTTAACATACCTTCTGAGTGTATCTCTTTAAGAGCATTCATAATGTGCTAAGACAAATACAACCATTCCAGAAGCTGTTAATCGAAGCACTCCCTGTATGCCTTACTGCAAATATAAAATGAGAATTTTGTTTTTGTTTTTATTTTTTGTTGTGGAACACAATTTGCATCTTTGACTTCTTACTCCTATTGAATACTAGTAGGTAGAATTACTGTGGGTAGACCAGAGCTCTGGCAAAAAACAAACCAACCACTACAAACCAACAGAGCCAAAAACCAAGCAAAAAGATCTGAATTTGTTTAAATGCTCATAAAGTTACTGATAATAATACCTTGTGAAGTCACATTAATAGAGCAACCACTATCTATGGAATCTTTTTCATGTACTTTGAAAAAAATGGTTTATTGTAAGTCCCCCCTTTTATGTGCTTATTTTTAAAATCAGACTCTATTGATTCATTGATGCTTTTAGCAACTTTTTCCATATTTTTTTTTCTTAATGATGAATTTGAGCTATTTCATCTACACTCTGATTGAATAACCCTTGAACTAACAGAATACATTTGAAAAATGACTGGCAAATTCTAGGGAACATCTATAAATCTAAACCAGAACAAGAGGTTGATTATAACTAGATTAGGGTATGTGATGGAACGATATCCAGTATCTATTTACTGCTGATTAAGGTTAGGAGGGAAATTCATTAAGTAACTTTTCTGAATATTACAAAATATTTGCATATTTAAATAGTATCAATTCAATTATGGATACTTATATAATCATATTCAGACATAGTTATAAATATAGCTTACCCCTAAAAGTAGGAGAATTTCCCATTGGGCTTTGTGAATGATAATATTTCATTATCACTTTCACAGAGCTTTAGTTTACTCATCTGCAAAATGGGAACAATATCAATATCTGACATAACTCAAAAGTATAAAACAAACTAGATCCGTGGAATTGTCTTATAAATATGATATTGTCATGAATTTTAGTAGATTTAGGGAAGCTAGTTGTAATGTTACTTTTTTTATAAGTAGAAACTTTTAAAAGATCCACATATGTAACCCAGGAAGATGATTTATCAGAGAAGTTTCTTAATCATCAGATTGTGCATGTTATAGGTGAGAACACAAAATTATAAAGGAACTACTAATGTCTTTGAATGAGTATGATCAAGAAGCATTTGAACCTTTCATTTTTAACTTTCAACATGATCATCAGTTTACTAGTAAACAAAGATTATTTACTATATTTATGCAGGTTATTATTTGGGTCTGGTAATGCTGCTCCAATATTTTTCAATATAAATTAATGATAATAACATCCTCAGACTCAAGTAATAGCTTACCAAGTCATAACAAATAGGAATATTCTACTTTCAGATGGGTGGTAGGCTCTATATGTTAGTTTTTAAATTTGCAGTGTGGTCGTACAGGCTCAGATAAAAACATCTTTAAGCTTGGAATTTGGATGAAAGTGTCATGGTTTTGAGGCTGATGCTTTCAAGAGAGATGGGTGAAATCATCCAGAGGGTTTCTCAGAACATCAGACTTCCTGAATAGCACAAAGGAGACTTGATCAGTGGGTCCTGAATGATGATTTCATTTTGTTTCTGGAAACATCACTCATGATGCTGTGTCACATTTCTCTTTTTAGATTTCCTAATGAGCCATTTTGCTACATGACGCAGCTTTAATCACACATTTTCATTTAGCCTCTGACCAGTGGAAATGATTACTCCTAGATCCATGTCTGGAATATCAGCACATTTGTATCCTGGCTATTTCCCATAATTCTACAAATCAGACCCTTAATTACAACCTTCTTGAGATAAGGAGCATTGAGCTTCAAATATTGTCTTTTATACTGATCAGCAGTATGAAGTGGTCCATTACAATAGAACAAAGTAAGACATTTCATTCTTCTGCATTTTCCTGTCTTTTTTTTAACCCCCTTTGGGTAGCTCAGGCTCCAAATGTTTATTTCCCATAGTTATTGATTGATGAATATATGTATATACTCGTGTATAAGTATATGAATATCATAAAATATAATGAGTATATAAATATCAATTAATACTATATAAATATCTCTTGTTTTCCATTACAGAAAACTATGGTACTTTAAGAAACCATAGGTAGAGTTTGATGGCAGAATGCTTACAGGCAAAAATTAATACTAAATGAAATACATATCTCTATGTGCTGGCAATATATTCATATTGTGAATATATAATTGACAATGTGATAACTGATGCTTAAGTTGTTGTTTCTACAAAATCTTAAATATAATTGATTTTGGAATGTCTATAGGACATTCATTCTGAATTCTATTACTCTTCAGTAGATTTGTGATTAATTTACATCCCTGTAATAAAAATTGTCAGCAAGACTTTTTAGTCATGTGAAGCATTTTTTTTGGCAGAGGGGAAAAATAGTTATTTAACTTTCTATAGATAATTATAAACTTGCAGATAATTGAGTCTTCACTGTGACTCATTGATTGCTATAGATGGTAATGTTCTTATCAGGAAAATAATTATTAAACACATTATAATTTTAATTTCTACTTGAATCCTGAACATTAAATGTTTAAGAGACACTGATTGTTGTTTCTTTTAGGGCCTCTCTTTTAGGTCATCAGTATTTTCATTGAAAAAATAATTTTCTGGTTCATGTACTTCTTTGCCAGATGCATAAATCCTGATTAATTGTTAGGATTAAAGTGCATCTACGGTTATGTGAAAAAAAAAAAAAAAACACAGAAAAAAACCCTCTCTAACCCAAATCTAAATAACTAAAGGCTTAGTCCTGCACTGTCCAACATATCTTGACAAAGTGAACATTTCTTACAGGAAGGAGACAATGTCTTCAGTAAAATTATGCTAAATATTAGATGGTAATCGCTGATTTCAGAAATCACCTTTACTGTACTAGAGGCAGTCTATTCTCTCTGTGATAAGGTGGCATAAAAGGAAATAAAGGAAACAAACAGACTTGTGTTATAAATATTGTAACTAAAAACACCACGGTTTAGAGGAGCTTTTTATAAAGCTCAGAAGGAAGTTACTTGGCACCTCTCTCTACAGAGTCGTGCTTCTGGCCCGTTACTGCCTTGCATTCTGTTTATAAACCCTGAGCTGTCTTGTTAAATCACGGCTTTGAATGTGGGAGCTAAGGACAACGGAAGACATCTTTTAGTTTGGAAGTTCGAGTGACAGCCTTGTCATTCCTTTGTTCTGCTCTTTACTCCTGGATTGGTTAAATTTATTTAAAATATTTGACCTTGTCAAGTGAATTTCACTTTACATGTCAAAAGTTATGAATTCAGCATAGAAACATTACATTTTAAGCTTCTCTGTATGAGGTGAGTGTCAAAATCTCCACCAGAGAGGACATTTGGCTACTTCCTTTGACATGGGTTTCTTTTATTTGCAGATATGTCCTTTAAAATTCTCTTAATAGTGCTCTTCCTCATCTATTTTATTCTTAATTTCCTATCATTAAAAATGTGGTCCACAGCAGATTATAATATGACCTTCAAAAAATCAAGATTTTACGCCTAACTCAGGGAGATACAATGACAAATATATTTAAAATGTTTTCCTTTGCGTTCATCTGGGAATGTGGAATATGGTTGGAGAATTTATACCCTGCCCCAGAGCGTTGGGGGCTGAATTCCAGTCTGTCCTTCACCTGCCTGGCAATGTGCTCTGGGGGTCCTCTCTACCCAGAGGAGCTGACTTTTCCTAATTCAGGCACCCACTCCAGAGGAGCTAGTGGCTAATATTGGATTCATGAATGTTAGATTTCAGGTGGCCAAAGATAGACTCTGTTTAGCTAGCAAAAATATAAGTTGGAGGATAACTAGTATGGGGAAAATTAGTAAATTTAGGATGTTAAATAATTCATTGGCATGGAGGTTTAAGGCACCTAGGAAAATGGAAAAAATCATGAAGCATAGGAAAATAATAAAACCACATTTTTGTCATATTCACATTATTCCTTCTTCATCCTCTTTTCTCTCCATGTAGCTCCTTATGGGTATGAATCTTTCAAGCCTTCTTGTTCTCTGAGCCTGAATTCTCCTGCTTTATTAACTTTTTTTTCCCTATTTGGCCTGGAACCATGAAAATGATTTCAAAGACAGCTTCAGATGCTCTCTATTTTCTTAGCTCTGTGTTCTTTGCAACTCTATTTTCTAGACCCCCATGTGGCTCAAGCCAACTGGCTGCTTCCTCTGCTGCTGCTATAAGCTGAGCCCTGTTGGAGAAATCACATAATCACGCTGATTTCCTCCATTACAAGTTTATGAGCTTTGTCCTCAGCTTAGCAGTCCTTTTGCGTATGTGTCTCATCCACGCCCTACCCCATTTCCCATGGTGACTGTTACAATCCTTTTACAACTTTCATCACAAACTCCCAATTCCACTTCCCGCACCATTCCTTACAAAAGACCTCACCTCCTACTTTCCTGAAGAAAACAGATGGCCTCAGACATGTGAGTTCTCACTTTTCCCTGCCACCTCTTGACCATTTTTTTTCTAAAATAAATTTTCATTGAGGTAACATTGATTTACATTATGTAAGTTTCTGGCATACAGCTTTATAATTTGACATCTGTGTATACTACATCATGATCAGCTTAGCATCTACAGTCTTCCCTGTCCAATTATTTCCTCCCTAAGGAGCTCCCCCTGACTGCCTATCCACCTGTTTTCTTTCATCCTTTCCTCTGGGGCTTATCAGCTGTTCTCTATCCCGTATTAACTATTTTCTCCAGTAGTTTTTTCTCCCTTGCTTAGAGATTTCCCAGTGAATGCTCTCGTTAAAAAAAAAAAAAAAATGTTATTTAGATGTGCCTGTCCCTTAAACTATCTCTTTATTACTCCAACACTATCAAACTTCTACTTAATCTGAATTTAGTGCCTCAACATATTATTTAAATTGTCCTTTCACCAACAATGCCAGTTCTCACCATTATCCTGCTGACGGAGTAGGATGCAGTGGAGAAGGCTGCCTACTGTACACCCTAAATGGTAAATCTACTGATGTTTTTTCAGTCCCTATTTTTCATTTCTCTATAAATGTTTGGAAATGTTAAAAAATTCATCCAGTTATTCTTGAATGTCTGTGTTCTCTTGAATTTCAAGTTGGGAATTTAAGATCGTTTTTGGAATTGTATGAACTGACCAGCACATTGAAGAACGGTATTTTCTAGAGGTTATGAGTACAGACTTAGGAGTGAGATAAACTGGTAGGGTCCTGGCTCACACCTCTGCATGACCTTAGAAGATGTGGCAAGTACAAATAAGTACACATAGTTAAAACAAAGTAAGTTAGTTAATATCAATACATAGAAGATTCTATTATTGTTACTGGACCTAGGTCATGGCAACTTTCTAAGGGAAAGGCTACAGTTTAATTTGCAGAAAGCCAGTAAAGAATTCAATCTAAAGTTCCTAAAGACAAGAAGGAGGCAGGGCAAAAGAAACCAGAAAGGCAGTTATTCTAAATCCTAGAGAAAGTGGAATTCTAAATGAGAGATGGAAGTAAACGCTAAGAAACAAGCCAGGAGTGGATCAAAGTGGGAGGAATTTGGGAATGATAGAATGAATCTAGGACAAGTGTTACATAACTTTTCATTTCCTTTCACAGTTCAGTGCCTAATGCCTTCCTTATCCCAGTGTCTGGCTGTACCTTACTTCTGAATTCTTGATCCATCTGTTCATTCACGTGTTATATTCTTTTGATTATTTCCATAGATATCTCAACTTCAATATGCCCAACATTTTTTTATGCTTTACCCAAATTTGCTGTTAGTGATGTAGTTCTTATTTTGAAATCATTTTTCTTCAGTTGCTGAAATTAGAAATTATTGTAATTTCTATAAATTAGAAATTATTAGACACAGTTGCTTTTTTCCTCTTTCAGGTAGAATAAAATTCCACTGACATTTTTTCAGGTACTCAAATATATCTTATCTGTATTACTATAATACTATTATCATGGGTAGTTAACCAATACCTCCCTCTCCTTTCTCTCAAATTCATCCTCCATATTGCTCACAGAATAAAATCAAAATATATTAGAATGACATATTAGTCATTGTTACCAAGTATGTTCATCGCTTTTATGCTTTTGGTATTTATATGAAGCTATTTTCCCCAGCTGGGGAATGTTTACCATTTTACCTGGGAAATTGCTACTCATTCAACTTTCAGCTGTGTGGTCACTTTTTCCATGAAATCTTAAATCACCCTCCTTACTGGTCAGAAAAAGTAATTTTTCTTTACTGTGCATTAACACAACATGCTCTACTCTTCTGTCATGTTCATATTTTCATTGCTAATTTTAGTATGTTCTGGCTGTTAAGTGGTGAATCTCTTTGGACAAGGAGGCTGAAAATATTATAATTTCAAGACTTTAAAGTGCTGCCACATAATGAATGCACCTTAGTTTCTGGTTAAATCCATCAGCACTATGACGTGTTATGTTTGTACATTATGCATATCTGTATCACTGTCTCTGTTTGTATACTATATTAAATGGTATGGCTCTATATCCTTAGGAGTAATACTGCAAGTAATAAAAGATACTTGAAATAGAAACCTGCATCAACTCTATTAAACAGAGACAAATGCAACTGCCATGAAATAATTAGAATAATTTGACTTTCTCTAATAATTGTGCTCAGCTAATGTAAAATACAATCTAATAATGCCACATTTGGGTTTTCAAGTCATTTATTAAGTGCAGCTCCAGTTTAAATTTTATCTCATAAATAGCATAGACAAATGGCAAATTCAAAAAGAATCATTAACAAGTATGTTATAAAGGATCTAAGGCAAATACTAAAATATATTCTTCCATATTTTCAGTCTAAATATATAGCCATATTAATATTATTGGCAGCCACAAAGAATCCAAAATGGTCACAATGTTGTAAAATCTGGCTTTCGTGTTATTAATACAGTGAAAGTTAGTATTGAGCATATATTAATCATTGCTGTATGTGTGAGAAGCACTACTGGATTAAAAGGAGAATGGCTAGTCTTAACAGAATGAAGAAAATACAAATGATGGTGGTTATCTAGATTCATTGTTTATAGACATGAAATAAATAAAGCAGAACAAAATAAAAACAATCTCATTACTGAGGTAACACTTCAGCTCATTTTTTATAAGGGAGATATAAATGATTTTTATTTAATTTAATTTTGAGGTTACAATTTTTACTCTGTCATATGTGCACATGTTCAATTTGCTCTCCACCAAACCACCTGTGCCAATAACCTATCTGCCTCCCTCTCCTGTATTCTCCTCCCTTCCCCTACCCCGTTCCCTCTGGTAACCATTAAATTCTCTCACTAAGTTCAAGATTTATTTCTGCTCTATTTTGTCTGTGTTTTTTGGTTGTTATTTATATTCCACAGATCAGCGAAACCCTTGGATATCTGTCTTTACTTTCTGGCTTACTTCTCTTAACATGATCACCTCAAGGTCCATCTATTTTGTCCCCCCAAAACCACTACCTCATCTTTTGTAGTAGCTGTGTAATATTCTATTGAATATACATTCCACAGTTTATCCATTTGTCTGTTATTGGGCACTTAGGTTAGTTCCGTGACTTGGCAAGTATGGACAGTGCTGCTATGAACATAAGTTCACATAAATCTTTTTACATATTTTTTTTTTCATATTTGTGAAATACCTAACAGAAATACTACTGGATCATACAAGATTTCCACTTCATTTTCTTGAGAAATTTCCAGACTCTTTTCCACGAGGACTATACCAACTTGTATGATCTACAAGAGTGGATGAGAGTTTCTTTTTTTCTATATCCTCACCAACATTTGTTGTTTCCTTTCTTTTTGATATGAGCCATTCTTATAGGGGTGATGTGATATCTCACAGTGGTTTTGATTTCTACTTCACAAAAAATATTGAACAATATTTCTTATGTCTAAAGTCCATCTGAATGTCTTCTTTAGAAAAATGTCTATTTAGTTATTTTGCCCATTTTTTGATTGGGATTTTGTTGTTGCTGTTTGACTGTGTAAGTATTTTGTATATTTTGGAAATAAGTCCCTTGTCTAATGTGTAATGTGAAAATATTTTCTCTAAATCTATAGGTTGCCTTTTTGTTTTTGTGGTAGTTTCTTTTGAGATACAAATAGCCTTTAGTTTCCTTGTTTATTTTCCCTTTGACTTTCTTTGCCATTGAGCACAAGTCTCTAAATGCATCTTTGTAGAACGTGTGCCCCTTCTCTTTTCTTTTGAGTATTTTGTGATTTCAGTTCTATGAACAAATGTATAATCCATTTTGAATGAATTTTTGTGTATGCAGTTAAGTTTGGATCTAATTTTGTTCTTTTGTGTGTGGCTATCTGTGTTTCCCATCACCATTTGTTAAAGAGGCTATCTTTTCTCCATTGTATGGTTGTGGTTCCTTTGTCGAAGATTAACTGTTTGTGTTTATGTGAGTTTTTCTCTGGGCATTCTATTCTATTTACACTAGTCTGGATTTTTGGTTTTGTTCTAGTACCATATTGTTTTGATTACTGTTGCTGTGTAATATAAAGTCAGGAAGCATGATACCTCTATTTTTCTTATTTTCTCTAGGGATTGCTTTAATTATATGAATCTTTTGTGGTTCCATATAAATTTTAAAATTGATCAATTTCATTGAAAAATGTCATTGTGATTTTGATAGATATTGCACTGAATCTAAAATGCTTTAGGTAAAATGGCCATTTTAATGATGTTCATTCTTACAATCTTTCTATTAATTCATTTTCGTTCAATATGTATTTACTAAGTGTCTGATTTATATTAGGCACTATGCTATGGTATGGGTATATGATGCTAAATAAACAGATCAAATATCATGGCATCTAGTAAAGAAATGGACATAACTCATAAGCATTATTGCTTTTCTTGGGCTAACTCTTTCACATCCTTCAGTTTATATACATTGTTTAGGATAATTCTGGCTGCTATAACAACTCAAACAAAAAACTTGATGGAAGTTCAAACACAATAGAAGCTTATTTTTTATCAGGGTGTGTGTATTTGGCTAGGGGCAGCGGAAAGATAAATGAGTAAGGGAAAGGCCACTGCTCTATTCAGTGATCTGAAAAGCCAGGCTGATGAAGGCACTGACTTGTGGCAATTGATTAAGGTCTCCAAACATCCAGAAGGATAAAAGCACAAGAAACTTTTATTGAGCATTTCTGAAAGTGGTGTGTTTTCTTCCGCTCACTGTCTACTGACTGTAACTCATTTACATGGACACTTATAACTGTACAGGAGACTGGAAATGTCATCTAGCTCTATGTCCAGGAAGAGGAAGAAGACAAGGATTTGCAGATCTTGCTGTATTTAATTCTCCATTACTCCTCTAAATCTGGCAATAATGTCCTTTTGGCATGCTTTCACATCAGTCTGCATTCCTTTATTCTAGCATCATCTCACTATTTCTACATCATTTCTTTACATTGTCCCATTTTCCATTACAATGTAAGCTCCTTACAGAGACCATCATGTGAAATTTGCTCCTGTGTGAAATTTGCTCCCAGTTGTGTTTCTAAGACTCAGTACAGATTCAGGAACAGGGAAGGCATTTAGAAAATATTTGTTGCTATTAAACTCATTATTTTCTTTTCCTCATCTCCTATTTAATACCCAACTTACCTGATTCCATTCTTTCAGCACTACTTTGAGGGAACTGCTCTTCCTGTTACCAGTAAGTAATACCAAAGATGGCTAGGACTCTTCGGTCTTTTTTATTTATTTATTTATTTATTGGCACTAGCCACATCATTTTTATACTTACCTCTTTAAGTTTTACCTCTGAGTTTTTTGACTTACCTTCTCAATTCTTATGAGAATTTTTCTGCAGTTTATCTGAATTTTTCTGTAAAGTTGGGTATGTGTGCAGAGCAGGGTTCTTGGGTTTAAGTACTTGCAACTTGACATGTACATGGGTGAATGTGCTATGTCAGACAGGAAATGCTAGATGCTGGAGGTAGAGTATGTGAAGTATGAAGATGGGGGTAGGGGATAGAGAGAACGCTAGAGAGATTAAGGGGATAGGGACAGAGCAAAATAGATAGGAAAGATAAACAGTAAAGAAGGATAAAAGCACAAGATGCACAAAAGGAAGAGGGAGAACCAAGATGGATAGATAAAAGGATTCAATTCAGGCAGCTATGAGTTACCCAGGGCAAATAGGCTTTTGATTTTCACTCTTCAAATTTTTGGTGAATAGATAGGATCCAATTATAGATGTCTGGATTAGACAGAATATAACCTAAGATATTCTAAAAAAGAGACAAAAAGCACAGAGGCATAAGTCTGTAACTATTGGATAGTTCTGGATGGGGGGGGGGTTTCTTTTTCACAAGGTGGTCTGGACTCAAGAATTTTAACAGAGTTGTCCTTGCTCACATGGCCAAAGTCTTGTGTCCCATTTCAGTTTGTGGGAAGAGAAAAAAGCAAGTGGACAGTAAACAGCCTTTCTAGCAAGATGTAACCTGGAAGTTGAATATTTGACTTTGCTTTTATCGATTGTCCTGAACTTAACCAGTTAAATCTGGCTGCAGGGGAAGCTGGGAAACATGTTTTCTGCTGAGTATCATGTACCTATCTAAAACTAGGGAGGTTATTGTAATTATAAGGAGAAAACGAGTAGATCTTGGGAGACTATAACTCTCTGAAATGGTAAGGCTTCAGATTCTGGGTTTGATAACTTACAGCCAGTCCTTTTCAACCTCATCTCACTTTGACTTGTGGGTCATCGTTTAAATCAATGTTGATTTCAGTTCTTGATCCCTCAAAATTGTGTCCAGGCCAGGGGCATTATACAGATTAGGGCCAATTGATTCTCAAGAAATGCCACAATGTAGCATTGTTATATGATAAGTGAATGAATCAGTGTTCTGCTTGATCGATGCAATCAGTCTGTCTCCTTCACCCTGTTTATCCAAAATCTGTCACACTGTCTGGAATATAAGAGGTACTAAAAAAGATCTTTATTGAATGAATATTCAACAAATGAATGGTATATTTGTAATGCCAATTTTTTTCCTTCTCTCTACTCTTATTTTTCTTTTGTTCTACTCTGTGAATCACATTATGGGGAACAGAAAACACAGGGATTTAAACTGGCTTTGAGTGTTTTCAGGATAAGAACAATTTTTTTTGCACTTCACTTATCTTCTGTTTTATAATAAATACTGAAGATATTTAAGAATGATTTATATACTAAAAAATATAGAAAATTATGAAACACAACTATCATCTAAATGCCTGTTTAAAGCATAGAAAATTGGGGCCCACCTGGAGAAATATTTGCTAGTTGTCATGTAAATTGCTCATCTTAGAACTTTTGACTTTCAATCCAGTGTTCTATTTAATAATAATGCATTGATTCATTGGTTCTAAACTTTTTTGTTCCCTGGCAACTGGTAAATTTGAGATTTATACACAGACCAGTTGCCCTAAATAAAGAGCTTCCTTAGAAGCTCTCTAAACATGGGTTATTGGCCTGTCGCATCAGCACTAGACTCTGGGGAACTTGTTTGAAATGCATATTCTTGAGGCCTACCCAAGACCCAGAAACTCAGAAACTCTGGGGACTGAGCCCAGAAATGTGAGTTTTAATAAGCCTTCCAGGTGATTCTGTTGCTTACTCAAATTTCAGGACAAAGGTCCTAGATGGCTCACAACATATATTAAATTATCATGCAGTATGATATAAGGACATATAACCAAAGTTACCAGTTTTCTAGTGCCTATGATGTGCTCTTCTCTTCAGAGGATCCTGTATGTACTTGATCTCATGGAAACACCAAGAGAGTCTACCAAAATCATTATGTTATCTGCGTTTTTATAATTGAGAGAACTAAGGCTCAGAGAATTTAAGTTTCCCCCAACAACCCATCTATCCTATTAGATTACATAATTAGACATTGCCAAAAGATGAGTTTTTTAATTCATGTTGTCTTACTCCAATGATCATCTCTCTTCTAAAACACTACTTAAAAAATACAATATTGATTTACTCATTGAGAGGTATGCAAAATAAGAATATTTGATGTTTGAAACATAAGTTTAAGCTGGAAAGTCTATTTTAAGTCTGTTTTATCTGATATACGTATGGCTATATCAGGAAAAGGAAGAGAGAACCATTTACACTGAAAATAAGGATCAGAAACTGTGAGTACTATACCTAGGCAACTCAGCTAGAATATATGATGATGACATTGTGTCAACCAAGGCAGATTTTTAATCCAAGTTTTGTATTCTTCTCTATAAATTGTCACTTCAAAAAAGAAGGGAACTTCAGGTGCGTGATAAAATTAACTCATATTATGAACGTAGACAAATACACAAAGTTGAAGGGAGTAATTTTTAAAAGTTCAATGACAAAAGTTTACAAAAATTCCAAAGGTTAACATATCATGCATATAACTAGTTCAAAAATGTATATTTTTCCTACACCATATTAAAACAATTTAATTAGTTACAAAAATTCATTATTAGATTTCTCACACACATATTAACATATAAAATCATATATATATATATATACACACACACACCTCATTTGTAGATATACATTATACTTATAGCATATGTACATAGATATTTATAGCAGATCCTCATATTCCCTGCTTCTCTAAAAGATCTGACAACAGTTTCCTGATTGTCCTCTGAGTAGAAACCAGAACTATCCACTTTAGATGAATTATTGAGGGGAACTACTTATTCAGGATTCACTCTCTCCAAAGATAAAAAAGAAATGAAAGGCCAAGTAAGAAAGTGAATCAGTATTTAATTATCTACACTCTACAAGTGTTTTAATGTTGCTGAACTTTTCAGAACATGGGACCAGGTATTACAGAAAGTGCCCACAAATTAAATGTATGACTTTGGATAACTTGTCTTCCTTAGACTTCAGTTTTCTTATGTCTAAATAAAATGAGGCCATCAGTTCCATGATTACAAGTTTTTCTAGATGAAAATTCAGTCTTGATATGTAGAGCATTTGCTGTTTATGGAAATACACAATATGCTTTTCTTCCTTTTTGAAGATTGCTTCTTACAAGCACAGTACTTTTAGTATTTTGCAAAGTATTTATTATGCATCTGGTAGGATGCAGAGTTTGGAGCCTAAGAAGTAATTACTACAGCATTCAATAGTTGTGTGTATGTGTGCATGTGTGTAAATTGTGCATACCCATGGCAATGTGTGTGTGTGCAAATTGAAGTTGATTGGAATCTGAATGTACATACATTTTTCATTTTATTTGAATGATGTTTATATACTTACTATTACCAAAGTTATTATTTCTCATGGTTCATGGCTTTTGATTCTTTGGAAAATCTAAAGAACTTGAATGTTATTATTAGCTTACAGATTAAATAGAAGTAATAAACTGGTAAACATTGTGTGTATGTGTATGTGCATGTGCCCATGTGTCTATCTTATGGTGATGATAGTCTGAATGGGATAGAAACAAATGTAGTCTTGCAAGAATTGATGACTAATTGCTAACTGAAGTTTGAGATAGATATTTTCTTTAAATATTTATTTATTTATGCATATAAGAGCCGTGCTGCCCAGAGGTGTGGGATTCACCAGAGAGGATTCACCAGACAGAAGGGGGAGCAGAACATGCAGATTTACTGAAATACACTGCTGAGGGGCATAGGGGCGAGGCAGGAGAGGTCTGTTGTACCGTGTGGGAAGCTCCCTGGCTGGGGCTTGAACTCGTGCACAGTGGCTGCGGATAGCTTCATAGTGCTAGACCCAACCCCTTGTGACATCAGGGAGGCCCCTGAGATAGATATTTTCAATTTAAAATTAGTCTAACAAAGGTCTTTTTACATTCAGTGTATAAATATATGACCCTGTAGTTGGATAACCCAGTGGTCTATGAGTTCACAGTTAGACTTGGTAGTGTACATAGGAAGCTACTGGTTATTGAATCTAGAGCTAGGGATAATTAATTTGGCAAAATTCTTCTCAGGGAGATGGAAAATATCTTCCAATATTTGAAGCCAACTGTTTCTATAAATGAGTAAACTTAGCCAAGTTCTGTTTTACAGAACACACATAGAATTGATAGAAGATGGATTTTGGTTCAGCTTAAGAAAAATGTTATTAGGGCCTCCCCGGTGGCGCAGCTGTGGAGCTGTTGGCAGTGGCGACACGAGTTTGACGCCTGGCTGGGGAGATTCCCACATGGCGCCGCAGACCTCTCCTGCCTCGCCTGCTACTCCCTTCAGCAGTGTGTTTCTGATCTGCCTGTTCTGCTCCCCACTCTGTCTCTGGTGAACCCTTTTGCTGCCCCATGCCTCTGACCTGTACCCCAGCTTGTATGCATAAATAAATAAATCTTAAAAAAAAAAGAAAAATGTTATTAGATTCAGAGTGAGTCATTAATAGCTTGTCTGCCTTGTGAAGTTATAAGCAATTTTTATTGATGATTTTCAAGCAAAAGCTAACTGGATAAATATCTGCTAGGGGTATTATATTTTGTGCAGAATTTCTTCATTTGGTGGACTGTTAGATTAAATTAGCTCCTGAAATCTCTTCAATCTGTAAAATTATGTAGCTTTTTGATACCATGGAGACATTACTTAAATGTTTCCAGTGCTTTTGGTGTGTGTACAGCACTTTATTTTCTATTTCTAAATTTTCAGCAGTGACTTTCCAATAGTTACCACTTTTTTTTTTTTTTTTTTTTTTAGGTAACATTGGTTTCCAACACTGTACAATTAAAGATCTAGGATCACACTTCCTCAGATGCTTGTCACCACACCACACCCACCACCAAGATATCCACAGTCCTTTACCATAGTCCTCTATGTCCCTTGGTCTTATGTTCCCTCCCCACTCCGTTTGTAGTCACAATTCCAAAATCAGATTTCTAGAGTTTGTGCACTCCTGTGTTCTTTGTAGCACTACTTACAACAGCCGAGTTAAGAAACAATCTTAAGTGCCCCCAAATACATGTGTGGATTAAGAGCTACAGAACTATAAAAAAATGAACTCTTGCCATTTGTGGCCACATAGACGGAATGGAGATGATAATGCTAGGTAAAATAAGTTAAAAGGAGAAACTGGATTATTTCACTTATATGTGGAATATAGAGAAAATTGTCAATGCTTGTAAGCAGAGAATTGACTACTAGAAGGTGATAAGGTCATCTTATGCTTAGGTTTAAAATTGGATATTTCCTCAGCTGATTCACCACATTGTTGGTTAAGGCTTTAATCTTGGATGGAGCTACAGTGAAAATGTCTGACTTTAAATCCAAAGTCTGAATCTAAAGTTTTGCTAGGTATGATGAATATCTATGCTAATACCCACATAAAGAGTTTCTTAAAATTCAAGCTTTTCTCTAAATACATAATTGTAGGTACATGCAATTCTTTGAGCAGCTACAACAAGTATTTTATAAACAACAGAAATTCATTTTTCATCATTATGGAGTATGGGAACTCCATGATCAAGGTACCAATAATTTTGATATCTGGTGAGTGCTTTCTCACTCATAGATTGTGCTTTCTAGTCATAACCTCACGTAGCAAAGAGAGGGAGTTCTCTGTGACTTCTCTTACAAGTACATTAATTAAATTTATGAGGACTCCGCTGTTATTACTAATCACCTCTCAAAGTGTCTGCCTCCAATGTAATGCCCAATATTACATTCGGCATTAGGATTTAGAAATACGACTTTTTGGGGACGAAAGCACAAACATTCAGACTAAAACTGCAGATTTCTTTGAGAAATATCAATAGTTGGTTGTAGCTGTTGGTTATATCCTACAGACTATTTCAGCTATGGGAATGTGAATTTTTTTTATAATGGACAGGTACCCCTAGGATTTGATGGGCCGTGAGCTTATAAACTTGTGTAGGACCTTAATGACAAATATATCATTAACTATCAAAGCAAATTTTTCATTTACAATAAAAATAATATAAGGGAGCTAAGAATGAAAAAATGAACCACAGAGTACTTTTAGAACAGTGAAAATACTCTATGTACAACCACAGTGATGGATCTGTAGCATTGTACATTTGCTGAAACCCACAGAATGTGTAGCACCAAGAATGAACTGTAACATAAAGTGTGGACTTTGAAAGATAATGACAGGTCAATGTAGGTTCATAAGTTGTAAAAAATGTACCACTCTGGTGAAAAGGTGTTTATAGTGAGGGAGTTTATACATGTGTGGGAGTTGGGGATATACAGGAAATCTCTGTACCTTCCTCTTAATTTTGCTCTGAATATAAAACTGCTCTTAAAATATGAAGTCCTAATAAGAAATAAGTTCATTCTTTGAAAATTATTATAAATTATAAATTAAAAAGGCTGGCAACTACACAAAAATCATAAAATCCTAAAAACATTAATTCAGAGACATAATACTCTCTTTGTTTTGCTTGCATACTCTTTGAACCTGTCTGGATGGTTTTGCAATATCATTACCTTTAGAGAAAGTAGAAACTTCAGTCTCTCTCTTATTTTGTTTGGTCAAGACTTACCTTTTATGATTGATAGCTTAGAAATTATTTTTCAGCTATGCAATTCATTACTGCTAATATCATACATATTTAGAATTGCTGTCAAATTTGAAAAGAAATGTTTTCTAGTTTCTTTTACACATGGTCTATACTGTAAAGTTGAAACTTGTTCACAGACTACCTTCTGACTTCTTTTATTTAAAATCTTGTTTCTCTACCAGTACCTTATAACTATATATTTCTAGTGAGGCACTGTCGACATTGTGATGTAACTTCTGGCCCTGTCACTTCCTGTCACAAGATTGTGTAGTAGATGAGTGGGCCCTGTGGCAACAATATTTTTAGAAATCAGAGCACTCCAGGGAAATTTCTTATAATCTAAATACACAAAGGACTGTGAACTATGTAATAATCCACTGAACTAAATGAATGTATTTCTAGCTTAATTTCTATTTAGGTCCCAAGAGTGTCAACAGCTATTTCAATTCTCCCTAGCCCATGAGAGATTTGATGAAAACATAGCTGAAGGTCCTAACCCTGGAAGATTTAATTGTAATCAGTTTATGACTTGCTCTTTAAACCTTATACTATTTGCAAGTTAAAGGAATTGAAATTGCGATTGAGATCAGTAATATAAGCTCATTTTTGTTAATCTGAGTAACAAAATTAATCTGTTTGAGTTCAGTCTTGAAAATTCATTTTTATAAAGATTTATTTTTATTTATTTATGCATCCAAAAGCTGGGGTGTAGGCCAGAGGTATGGGGGGGTGAGAGGATTTAGCAGAAACAGAGTGGGGCAGAAAGGAGGATCTACTGAAATATACTGTTGAGGGGAACAGCCGGAGATACAGGAGAGGTCTGCTGTGCCCTGTGGGTTAGCTCTGTGGCGGAGTTGAACTCATACTGCAGTGGCAATAGCTTGATAGCACTGAGACTTAACCCCTGTGCCACCAAGGAGGCCCTTGAAAATGCATCTTTGGTAACTATCATAGTCAATCTGTAGTCTCAAAGTTATATTAATTGTGAAGCTTAATAAAATAAACATATTTGATTAAATGCATTTCTCAATACAAAATAAAATATGTTCTATTTTTGTTTTCTTTTCAATAGCCAATAAAAGGCTATTGATAAAATCATTCCAAGAATAACTTCTATACTATTAAACACCTAACTCAACATGCCTCAGCAATAAAATTACAGAAGAATTAAACCCAAGTTTCCCTAAGAATGTCTTATTGTTTTTATTAACTCATTATTTGAGAGTTTTATGGACTGAAATGGTTTTGCATCTTCTCACTAGAGGAAGAAAAAAGTGAGATGACCACTCAAGCTAAATTATAGGTTGGCCTGTTTGATAATCCCTTTCTGATTGAGTACACTCAGTTTGTTTCATTATTCTTTTCAAATATTGTTGCTTGTGTCTTCCAAGTTAGTGTTTCAAAGTCTTATTTCATCATTTAAGTGTGGTATTTTGATAGTCAGTGCCAGCATTCATGTAAAATGCCATTTGCATTGGCTCATAAATAACATGATTTAAAAATGTTTAGCAGCAAGTAGAGCACTTTTTTAACATTAACATTTCACATTAATTACCAACATATAAACCAGATTTATGCTGAAACAATTGAGTAATTACATTTTTGGCATAACTTGCTGCAAGTAATGCAGTCATAAATTTCTGGGACCTCTTTTCTTTCTCATTTTCTGTGTTGGAATGGCAGTAAAACTATAGTTTATGTTATAAACTGGGGGAGAATCACAGTTCTTGTTGTAAAAATACAGCAACTAGTGCAGATGCTAAGAGAAATACCCAGGTAAGTAGGCACTTCCTTCACTATGCTTTTTAAAACTGATATATTTTCCCTGACATGCAGTTTGAATTTTATTAAATTCTTAAATCAATGCTACATTCTGGAGTGATATTTCTCCATGCTCATTATTATTTTTACCTCTCCCTAACTCAAATTTCTATCCTTCAGTTAGATAATAAAACTGAAACAAACCAAAGTACCACCTAATCTTTGGATATATTTTCAATTATTAAAATGAAGAATTATTTATTTTAATTGTGATGTGTGCTTCTAGAAGGAGCAGTGCATTTGAGTTGATATTTAATACCTTATATTCAATGATACTTCAACCTCATAAAGACCCATAATCTACAATCTGCTGTCATTTCTCTTTTCCTCATAACTAAGATAAATGAAAGTGGATGGAGAAAAGAATTTGGTCTTGATTTGTTGGCTAAGGCCAACAAGTTCAGTGAGCCTTTATTTGTGCCCTGGATCTCTGGTCCATTTACATTTCTGCTATCGTAGTTGACAGTTTGATCCTTTGTCTATTCCCACAAAACCCAAGCACCTTTACCATCCTCTTTATTTTTCAGCTGATGACCTGACCTCCTATTTCACTTCAAAACTAAAAACCAAAAGAAGTGAGCATCCACCACCATGTCAACCTGTGTCCTGACATCCAAACCCATTTAACCTACTTTTCCTCTGATGCTATTCAGTATTTTATCCTATTGATATATAAACTAATCCCTAAACTTGCCACTAGATCCCACTCCATTTTAATCACCTCTAGCAATCTTTGTAATCCTCCATATTACCTTAAAATTAGACCTTTCTCTTAGCATCTAGTAGTTCCTCCTCTCATTTTTGATGTACTATTTTGAGTTTGTTTTATCCATCTACTGTGTCTCCCAACATGTTACAGTTTTCCAGTACAAGAAACTTAACTTTAACTTTTTGTATATATCATAGTAAACATCAGCAACTTTTTGCTTAATTTTGTAATGATAGGGCAATTTATTAATATTTTATTTTTTGAAATATTTTTATTTATTTATGCATAAAAGAGCTGGGGTGTAGGCCAGAGGTATGGAGGGGGTGAGAATATTTACCAGAGAGAGAGTGGGGACAGAGACAGATCTACTAAAACACACTGATGAGGGGAGCAGCGGGTGAGATAGGAGAGGTCTGCTGCACCATGTAGGTTAACTGTCTGTCCAGGGATCGAACTCATACTGCAGCAGTGGTTGGCAATAGTTAGATAACATTGACACTTAACCCCAGTGCCACCAGAGAGGTCCCTACAAACCCTTTAAAAAAAGTGATAAAACAGATAAATGGCTACTAAATCCTTTAGGTTTTGTTTTAAACAAACATGAAGATTATTCAGACAAGGTTTGTTCTGGGTAGGGTTCTTTTCACATAACATTTCTCCCTAAGAATTGTAAACAGGAATAGAGTGTTGACACTTTGAGGTTGCACAATACCATTTCTTTGCACAAATATCAAAAATGTACCAATCAAATAAGAGAATCGATTTTACTCCTAAATGCATGCCCACCTCTTGCACTCCCCACCTTCTTCCTGTTGATTGGTGTCATTAGCAACCCCTTTACTGCCAAATGGATTTCCTGACCAGTTGGTTTTAATGGCCCTCCCACTGCATCCTGCTTTTGTGGTTTTATGTGTGCTCAGTTTAGGAACACGAGGCACCCGACATTCATAAGAACCAAAATGGAAAAGAGGTTTATTTATGTACTTCTTTTGTGATGCAACCCAAATTTAGAGAAAGGTCAGGATGTATAAGCTTCAGTTTAACAATAAAAATCCTCAGACAGGTTCTGCTTATGTCTTTGGTACAAATGAAAACATTATGTATGAAGTACACATATATGTATTTTTATTAATCAGCTTATTCTGGGACACCGCAACTATAACATAGGTGTTGCTATTTAAACACTTACAGGCTTTCTCCTCTGGGATTATAAAACTATTATCTCTTTGTCTTTTTACTAAGTGAATGGACTTACACTGTACCATTTTTTTTAACTTGCACTGGTATTCACTTTTGAAAATCAAGTTCACGTATGACTGTTATGCAGTTATCCCTTAATTCGCTCAAAGATTTATTTAAACTTTTGTCCTCTAACTTATACAATGTCCTTTTATTAACATGCTTACAGCTCTAGAGATAACCATTTACAATAGTGAATATAATTCCATTCAACCAACATGCAGGGGATACAGAGATAACTCCTTCAGGATTTTGGCCATCGAGGAACACAACTTTGAGCATAGAAAAAAATGCAACATATGGACCTCCCTGTGGCGCAGCAGGTTAAGTCTCAGCGATATGAAGCTATCTACAGCCACTGCAGCATGAGTTAGAACCCTAGCCAGGGAGCTCCCCACATGGCCTAGCAGACCTCTCATGTCTTGCTCGCTGCTCCCCTCAGCAGTGTATTTCAGTAGATCCAGCTGTTCTGCTCCCCACTCTGTCTCTGGTGAATCCTCTCACCACCCCCACACACTTTTGGCCTACACCTCAAGTCTTGTATGCATAAATAAATCTTAAAAAAAAAAGAAAAAAATGCAATATAAGGCAAATATGTGATTAGTATCCCATAGTGATGCACAAATAAACTGTGATAGTGCAATAGTGATAAAATTCAAATCCGTAAATACAAGCCCAAATATTAGAACATGGGAATGAATGTGAAAGATAGTAGACAAGTAGGTATAGAGCACTAACCAAGGAACGAAGTCCAGAGGGCATGAACAGCAACTGACAGCTTTTTAGTGTTAAGTATGTTGGGGTCATTCACGATAGACTGTAGTTGTGCTGCACCCATTCTCAGTGGCAGGCAGTTGCCCAGCCCAGAACACTGAGCTGAGCTGCTGTTATGGACGAGAGAGTCAGCTCATGGGCTGAGTGGTGAAATATGCTCCTATCATAATTATATGCCCTGTGAGTAGGAACCATTTACAATTCTGGTGGGTCACTTAATGTCGTTCATCAGTTTTGTGGGTGTCAAGAAATAGTTCCAACCTGTGAACCAAAAGAATACCTCACTGTTTTCGGTTCCTTTAATTTTAGACTTGGCACATTCTTAGTACAAAGTACAAGGTCAGTTTGAGCGTCACTGTTTAAGAGTTGAGTTCCTTGCACAACTGCAAAGTGTGTCCTCAGTAATCCCCTTCTTAGTCAAATCTGACATCATCCATAATCTGATACTCACCTTAATTGTCCTGTAGATTTATAAGAGAAATTTTATTAAAATAAAATTTTTAAACATAAATCCTACTTTGAATTTTATTGCCAGAAAATGACAAAAGGAGGCAACTGCTACCCTGGAAGGTCATTTCCTTTGTTTTGCCTCTTCCATTTTCTGGAAGTGAAGTACACAAGTCTCTTCAACCAGAAACACCATGGCTGTGAACAGCAGGAAATCATAAAAATTTTCACTAAATTTGGAAAACTTTGACAGTGAAAGTGTACTCTAACATACTATGGTGGATGTAAAAAGAATGGCATAGAAATTTATTTTAAATAAAATAGGAATAAAAATTAGGAACATTTATATTGATTAAATATTAAAAATATATCATGAGACTATTTTTATGTAGCCCTATACACACACACACACACACACACACACACACACACACACACACACTAAGATTTATTTTTATTTATTTATGCATACAAGAACTGGGTGTAGGCCAGAGGTGGGCGAGTGTGAGAAGATTCACCAGAAACAGAGTGGGTAGCAGAACAGGCAGGTCTTCTGAAATACACTGCTGAGGGGAGCAGTAGGCAAGGCAGAAGTGGTCTGCTGCACCATGTGGGTCAGCTTCTGGCTAGGGATCTAAGACACCTCAGTGGCTGGCATGATAGTTTGATAGCACTAAAACTTTAACCTTTGACCCACCAGGGATACCCCACCCCATATATTTTAATCAATTGAAACTTCCTAGCCTTATCTGTGTGCAAAAAAAACCTGCATTAGTATTTTTCTGAAAAAGTAATTTTTATTGTGATTTTATTATTTTTCATTTTTTTAGGAAACCTCTAGAAATCTTTATAATTGAAGCTTATGGTTACTAAATTCGAAATATTGACACCATTAATTTAAATCATAATATTTTTATTTGAAAAATACTGTATAAGTAACCTTAGGTACCTGGTAAGAACAAATTCTGCTAACTTGGAAATATTTTTAATTTTAATTTATTTTTGTATTTTATATGTATTTCAGCTCAATTTTATTCATAGAAACTATCTTTTTTTCTCCATCATGTAGAGTTCTCTGTCCAAAAGTAATTTTAGTCAAAGAATTTGTCAAATAGGTTGCTTATTTTGTGGCCTTTTTAAAGGTTTACCAAATTTGGTTGCTGAAAAATTATAAGCTTTTGAAATCCAAAAACTTTTAATATTCCAAAGCTGTATAAAATATAAATTTTCTTGAATTAGTGCCTCAATCAAATCCTATACAGATTGCAAATATATCCTAAAATTAGGAACTCTATCAAAATTATTATCCCACATTAAGATATTATATAATATATTTATCAAATTTCAAAATGAAATCTCTCTTTGAAAACGTATTTGATTGCTTTATTTAGTTCTTTTCTTCAGTTTCTTCCAGCTCATTTCACTGTACTTTAATTTGCAAATTTTATTTATGATAACTATTCCTTAAAATTTTCAAGAGTCAAATAATAGGAGCTCTCCATTAAAGGTTTCCTTATGGTTTTGGGAAAAAAATGCACCCAAAGATTAGGAATTATTTACAAAAGCTGTACTTTAATCAGAATTATGATGAGTACTAAGAAAATGCCAATTACCCTGTGGAAGCACCTTTACTTTGTTGAGTCAATATCATCTTTGTCACCAAAATTTTGTAATTAAGTTATTCTAACCATGTATGTATAGAAATATTTATAAATCTTTGGCATCTACAAATTCTGTTTTGATTTGTAGGATGTTGCAATTTACTTGCAACCCATGTGAATTATATTTGCATCACAACCAATTCAAAGTCCATTTGCACTCCACAGAATATTAATGTGGTGGCAACATTGCTTTTAGTAAGATGATGAGCTCCTAAAATATTGTATTTGTGTTGTTGCTGAAAAAATACTGTCTTTAATATTGATATTTCAACGATTTTTACATTATGCTAGATATTTCACTTTTTATAGAACTTCCATAAACTTTGAGTCTAAGTCATTGAGTAGAAAATCAAACTGTTGTTGAAATGTAACAATTTTACATTTAAAACACTTGGTAAAATGTTATGGTTCCTTGAAAATGTACTTTGGAATGGTGATTTATTAGGGAGTGTGTTGGGAGTGAAAACTTACGGAAAGAAACTGGGGCAGAGGCAGAAAAAGTAGCTGTAATGCAATCTTGGTGGCCAACTTAGCTGCCCCTACTGGGATTCTAAAGATGGAAAGCCTTGCCAAATTCATGAGCTGGGGTGAGGTGACCAGGCTTTGTTAGCTGAAGTTCATCTGTCATTGCATGAAGACTGCTCATAAAAAAACAGTGTAACCTTGTGTTAGGCAACTCATTTTGAGCCAAAAGTGTGTAAGAACAGAGACACTTTCTGTCAGTATCACTTCCAACAGCTGGGATTCCTGTGAGTGGGGTGGGGCTTAGCGTGCCCACTTCCCATTAATGGAGTTGTATTATTTACTTTTCCCTAATATGCTGTGAAACAGCTTGCAGAAAGTCAGAAACCCAGAATGCCTAGAGCCCACAGAGTTAGATGTGTTCCTAATACCTGCATATGCCTACCTCTAGATTTTGTTTTCAGTACTAGTCAGAATTCCATAACTTGTAATCAAAAGCATTTCTCACTAAATATAACCAAACCGATACAGTCAAACTATTCAATGACAAAAATGCCTACTTAAAAACAAAACAAAAAAAACTGTTGGCTTTTGATGACTTTTGAATGATTAAGGAAGACCTCTCCTAAGGAGATGATATTTGAGTTGAACCCTGGATTGCAAGATGGGAGTCTGACAAGCAAGGATGTGGGAAGAACATTCCTGGCAGAAGTGGGAGCAATTGTAAAAGCCCTGAACTTGGCAAGTTCACCAACATGGTTCTCAATGGTAGAATCAGTATCTGGATAGTATCTCTAGGGACTGCAACGTATGAGCATAAAGGTGAGATTTTTTTGTGGTCACTCAATAAGGATTTTGATACTTTCAAAGTCCAGGTCTTTGGAAAAGGTCAAGGTGCAAATATGGGAACATGGTAAAAAGAGCCAGGACAGGCTACTGTGCATCCTGGGACAGAATCTTGCTTTCTGAGCTCTGGCTTATCATGTTTAGAATGCTCCCATAATGAGGTTATTTTTGTTGTTGTTTGTTTGAAGTTATAAAATTTTCCTAGCATAGCTAGTGATTTTTTTGGTTTGCTTTTTTTCCCTACGAGTATGTTAATATCATGACCAAAATGTGGAGCGGAAAGGGGAACATTAAAAATTCTCAGACAAATGATTATGACTTAGAAAGAAGAATATTTGTGCAAGCTGTTGTCTTCATTTCCAGAAACAAGCAAATAAAGAACTGATAAACATGTTGAGAAAAAGACTTTCCTGCAAGGATATACTGTACACATGCATGTGTATTTACATGAATATATTCAAGGAGTTAGGCTAGCCTTGCAGCATCATAAAACTAGTAAATGAGTGAAACATAACCAATGGCTATAGCTTTCTTTTTTGAATAAACCTGACAAAAGTGGAATTGACTTAATACTACATGTCAAGAAATTGCTGGAAATTTTTCATCAAAATTGGTGGAGATTTCTAGAAAAGTTTCACAAAAAATTAACGTGTTTTTTTTTTTTGTCTGCATGAAGATCAAACATAAACTACTGAAAGAAAAAAATAAAATTATATCAACCAACACCCTTAAAATATGACTCAAGGGTAACAGAAATCTTCAGACATTAATTTGTGACTGTACAGCACCAATGATGCCAACTTACAGACATTTGCTAAAATGCTGCCAGTAATTGCTGAGGAATTACAGAAAATGGAAAAGATTGTAGTATCAGCCAGAGTTCATGGCTGTAGCCAGAAACACTTTAAGTAGGCTGAGATTTAATACAGTAAATTGGGTGTATGCCAAATCACTGAAGTCCTGGAGAAGTGGACTCTAGTTTGGGGTTCTCAGAATGATGCCCAGACACTAGAGAGCTGAAACTCTAGGAAAGCTCCTACTTCTGAAAGTATTAGAACATTCCCTGAACATACTGGATATAACTGAGATCCAGGAATCATAAAGCTAGAATGTGAGCCCATTACTGCTGCTGCTACCGTTGTGTCATCTTGATGATGAGACAGTGGTACCTGGAGTCCCTGCTGCCTCTTATTCAACCCATCTTCTCACCCGAATTCTAAAAATGACACAGATTAAGTTTCAGAAGAAAATCTCATGTCTCCATGAGATCTTCCCTGACAACCAAGAAATACTGAAAACTGTTCACCCTCATTTTTTTCATAGTCCCTTCATAAGTACATCTGCATGGTGACCTTATTGGAATCCATAGTGTGAGCAGCAAATGCATCCATGAATTTTACATTTAACTCTCAAATTTCTTTAGTGCAGGAAGGTACAATACAAAGATCAAATGGAAATTCAGTGAGCCAAACCACAGTATTCCACATAGAATTTCACTGTAGACAAGCAAGCGTCTGGTGTGTGTGTGTGTGTGTGTGTGTGTGTGTGTGTGTGTGTGTGTGTTTGTGTATACGTATGTAGAAAAACTGGGATGTAGGCCAAAGGTGTGTGTGTGGGGGGTGAGAGGATTCACCACAGACAGAGTGGGAAGCAGAACAGGCAGATTGACTGAAATACACTGCTGAGGGGAGCAGTAGGAGAGACAGGGAGGTCTGCTGTGCCATTTTGGTGAGCTCCCTGTCTAGGGATCGAACTCAGGCTGTAGTGGTGGTAGTGCTGAGACTTAACCCGTAGGCCACCAAGGATACCCTGCTCTGATTTCTTTAAGAAAAAGAGGTTTTAAGAGAGACCTGATGAACTCAACAATGGACCTACTATTTGTTAGAGAAGATACTCTGAGCCATTAAGAAAAGATGCAGGGCCTCCCTGGTGATGCAGGGATAAAGTCTCTCCGTTCTGTCACCACTACAGCCTGAGTTAGAGCCCGAGCTAAGCCACATAGTGCAGCAGACCTCTCCTGTCTTGGCCAGTGCTCCAAAAACAGTGTATTTTCCGTATACACTGTTCCCCACTCTGTCTTGGGTGAATCTACTCATCCCCTGCACCTCTGGTGTATATCCCAGTTCTTGTATGCATAAATTAAAAAAAAAAGAAAAGAAAAGATAAGGCAGTCATTGGGGACAAGAGTTCAAGAAAAGCAAATCATACTGGATAGATTGTTTAAGTAGTAAGCCACAGAACTACATGATTCAAATGTATCTAGAGTTTAGCAGGGGTTTTTACCAAACGTTTATATCATGGGAGGAATTTGTGAAATATGGTCAAGACCGTGGTATAGGAATGAATTTGTAGCTAGTAGAAAGATTAAAAAGTGCTGATAAGTAGTTCCATGTCCAGCTGCAGCCATGCTGTTGGGAGCTGTACTTTACCCTGCCCTGCATTACTCAATGACGCCGGCAGGGAGGTTGATTTTAGCAGTAGCCCACAGTCATTATTTATTGAGTGCTCAATGTAGATGAAGCACTTTAGACACATTTACTCCTTCATTTACTCCTTATGATGTACTTCTCAGGTCGTATTTGTCTCCATTTTAAATGAGAAAGTGGCGTGCACATAGTTCCAAGCCTAGTAAGCAGCAGTGCTGAGATTCCTACTTGGCATTGCTTCAAGGGAGAGGTTCTGAAGGAGAGGAGGAAACCACAACATTTCTAGGAGAAATTGGCTAGTGTGCATGCCAAAAAGCCCAGAGAGTGGCATTTTTTTAGTGATTCCACATGGAATATATGACTGGCCTACAATATTGCAGGATCTTCACTGTGTCTCAAGGTCTGGAAGTCACATCGACAAGTCTCACCAAAAGCTCATATTTAAATATAAGGAAACCAAATAGGAGAGAGACAATCAGTGGGTGGGGGGGGGAGGGAGGCCGAGGGAGGGAAGGAAAAGGGCACAAAATGGAATAGAAAAGAACACAAGGGACCATGGAGATGGATCACAGGTGAATTGGCTGGTGGGCTACCCAAGGGAAATACAAAATGTAAAAGACATAAATAACAATAAAAATATATATTAAAAAAAATAAATAAATAAAACCAGATGCTGATTTACTAAATATGAGAAAGGTAACAGTTCAACTAAACAAATGGGTCAGTGTTCTTGCACACAACATTCAACACTCTGAAAGAAATGTTTAATGATCCTGATGAGCATAATGTTGGCTGTGAAAGGTAGGAAGACACTGCTCAGACTGGCTGCAGTCTCTGCCAGTCACAACAGGGATGTAAACAATTGCCTAGCTGACTGGGCCCTGGGACTGCTTGAGATGACAGTTTCTCCTGTGGTCAGGCAGTGTCAGAAGTTGCCTTTCTTACACCTGTCTATGCTCTGATGACTGATTACTGTGTTTTCTCTAGGTGTTTAAATGACTTCAGTTAATGTGGTTTTGAATTAAGATTTAGACTTTTCTTATTTTTTTAAAGATTTATTTATTTATTTATGCATACTAGAGCTGGGGTGTAAGCCAGAGGCATGGGGGTGTGAGAGGATTCACCAGAGACAGAGTGGGGAGCAGAACAGGTGGATTGGCTGAAATACATTGCTGAGGGGAACAGCAGGAGAGAGACAAGAGAGGTCTGTTGTGCCGTGTGGGTCAGTTCCGTGGCCAGGGATTGAACTCGTGCTGCAGCGGCTGCTAATAGCGTCATGATGTTGAGACTTAACCCCTTGCTCCACCAGGGAGGCCCAAAATTTAACTTTCTTTTATAAGGTGACTGTTTTGGTCAATTTCTTATGGATACCACATCCTACTTTCAGAAAATAATTTGAATTCCCATATTTCCAAATCCACTCTGTGCTTGCACATTATTATAAGATGCTGGTCCATTTGACTGGTAGGTTAGCGACAACAACAAAAAACCACAAGAACAGAAGTATTGGCATTGTCATTGAGTTTATGAGCGGCATCTGGGTTTTGAATAACTTGTTTGTGATTAAGAGGCTTACCAGAGTCAATAGTGTGTGACATACTTATCAAGAAATCAAACATAGCTTATCTCTAAATCATATACCATATTGTAAACCAATGTTATATCAGTTATAAAATACAATAAAAAGGCACAATCTTAAAGAAAATAGGCATATCTTTATTAACTGAGTTAACAGAATGAATGAATGAAGGAATGAATTGTTTATGGCCTTTCCCTAATCTTCACTGACACTCCATACCTAGAGTGGTGATGTTTATTTAGCTCAGGGTACAAATTTTCCAGAAGATATTGACAGACTGGTAAATATTCAGAGGAAATTGACCAGATGGTGGTAGAACTTGAAATCACATTCTGACAAATGGTTGTAGGACACTGGTGATATTTAGCTGAAGAAAGGATAGACTCAGGGAAAATAAGAAAAGCTGAATTTTTGAGTGCTTAAAGTTATGGGGTGCTTATTCAGAGCTTACAAAGTAGGCCAGGCCTTGTGTTCCTTTAATGGATTTCATACATTATGAATCTTTCATAATGAAAAGGGAGTACTTTATTCTGAATTGCCCTGGAAGGCAGGGATGACAGTAGTCAGTAGAAACCACAGAGAGACTATGCTATCTTTTTGACGATGATGTTTATAACTCTCAAAGCTGTCTAACAATAGAATAAGCTACCTTGATGTTAAAGGGGTTTATGTAATTGGAGGTGCTCATGCAGACTGGTCAAAATTTTGGAAAATAATAAGGAAGTATTAAATGGGGCATAAACCAGGTGAAGTCTAGACTTTGTCCAAAATTTCCTGTGTTTCTATAATTATCTTGCATTATCTTTTAGTTCAGTGATGTGAGCCTAAATGTCTTTCAATTCACTAAATCACTTATAGGGTTATCTGGTTGCTACATTGCTTTTTGGCAACAAAGGCAAAGTTCCAACAGGAATTCAAAGTTGGAGATGAGAAACATATTTTGTGATTGGGTTTATTATACAAAACAGCAAAAAGAGATTCCCTTCCTCATTTGATCTCCAGACTCATGTATTCTGAGTATGGGAGAAAACAATACTGTGTATTGAAAGATTTTTCAAAGCATGATAAATTATTATTATCTGATAATTTGAAGACTTCAAGTATTTGTAGCATTTATTTTCATCATTGTGTTTAAAAGAAGTTATTTATGCTCTGTAATCCCCTCTAATTGCATTTCTTATTTTCAGCTTTCTTGTTAATGAGTACATGCTGAGTATCAACCACCCTGTGCTTTCATGGCTATTACTTTCACATCTTAAAAACTGTTCCTGTGAATATGGGAAGAATGAATGCCCACTTAAAATAACCAAGAATAATGGAGTTTCATAGCTAGAAAAAATCTAAATATCATACATTACAGAGGAGCAATTCAAACCCAAAAATATGAAATTGACTTGCCGCTGTCAGGTGACTAGTGGGGAAGCTGAATTTTTTTTTTCTTCTCTTGTTCCCTGATCACTGGTGTATTATATGCTACATTCTTTCCTGGGATACTCTTTTTTTTTTTTTTCTTTTCCTAGCAAGTAGAATGTTTTTATACTAGTCATTCTTATGTCTTTATGTATAGCCTAACAAGTATGTGGCTCGTAACTGAGGATTCCACAATAGCACTTTCTTGCCCATATCTTTAGTTTGAAAAACAAGATTTCTAAGGATTGCTTTGTATTAATTCTGCATTGTTATTCTTGGATCTCTGCAGTGCTGCGTATGATGCTGTCCTGGACAGAAATGTGGCCATTAAGAAGCTCAGTAGACCCTTTCAAAACCAAACGCATGCCAAGAGAGCTTACCGGGAGTTGGTCCTCATGAAGTGTGTGAACCATAAAAACGTAAGTTGTTATTTTTAAACCTCTGGCAGTAGGAGGTTGTGAGATTGGGGAAAGAAATCAGGATGTCAACTTGAGCAGAAAAGGCTTTCTTTTTTTTTTTTTAAAGATTTATTTTTTTTTTTATTTATACATACAAGTTGGGGTACAGGCCAGAGGCATGGGGCGGCGAGAGGGTTCACCAGAGACAGAGTGGGTAGCAGAACAGGCAGATCAGAAATACACTGCTGAGGGGAGCAGCGGGCGAGGCAGGAGAGGTCTGCCGCACCATGTGGGATTCTCCCTGGCCGGGCGTCGAACTCGCGTCGCCGCTGCCAACAGCTCCACAGCGCAGCCCTTAACCGCTGCGCCACCGGGGAGGCCCTGAAAAGGCTTTCTTTACTTTGCAATTTCTGCCTCTTAAGATTGTTTATCCTGCCCATATGCTACATTTGATTTCATTGTCCTCCTGGTAGCTGTCTGCTTAAAAACCATCTAAAAACCATATGGTGTGGAGAGAATGAATTTGATAGATATTTAGCTGTTATAAAATTAACCATATTTGGTTATCTTCCTCCAAATTAACCAGAGAGCTTCATGGCTTTCCAAAGCAACAAACAACAACAACAAACATACTCACATCAAAATATAGAATAATATGCTACACTTCTTTATAATTTAATTCTAGTTAGTAACATCTAAAGATTTATAATCTCCTTCTCTTAGCTATGGTCTGGCACTGGCCTCTAACTGTTCAGTGTACACACTGTACTTTGGCATGTGGCGTTATGTAGGTTTGGGCAAACATAAAGGGACACATCTGCAAAGCCCTTCAGAACAGGATTGTCGTGGGCATTTCTCTCTGAAACTCAGTAGGGAGCACATGACAGAGCTCCTTTCACTTCAGAGCAGAAGCATCTTCAACCACAGTCAGTGGGTTCTAGAATACTGTCTATGTGCCCAATCTTAGGATAAATGGGAGATTATTCATCATTTTAATAAAGGCTATTATACATAAATTATAATAAATGCAGTACATAATTTATTACATATAAATATGTAATATAATAAATTATAAATTATGATAAAACTATATTAACTACCACATTAACTACCATAATTCCCTATGAAGTTTTTCTTAAGCATGAAATTATTGCAGAACACATGAAATTATCAGTACTATTTTATAAATAAGTGAATTTTTTATAAGATTAAACGCTTATCAGAAACACTAAGAAGCAGCAAAAGTAATTGTTTAATGAACAAACTAATTTAGTCAAAGTTACACGGCACAAATAAGTCAATAGTCTACACAGAAAAGGAAAGGATCATTGATAGGTATTTCAGAAAAGCAATATTGAAGAATAAAAAACTAAGAGCTCTTTCTTGAGAATATTATATATTTTTCTAGAAATATCTCTCATAGAATCACAGTGTGAAAGTTAAATATATATTTTATCTTTTTAAATATTACAAGTAAAATAAAAAGGTATTTGAAATGTAAATATGTGAATTGAAGTCTAATGACATTCTCTCTTTTCCTTTACTTTATACTCCAAAGACTCACTAGTTCACTTTGCAAATATTTTTAATAAATAAAACATTCCAGGTATAGATTTAGTTGCTCTAAATACTAAGAATATAGCATCGAAGATAAGAGAGACAAATACTTGCCCATGTTGAAACTCTCCTACTAGTGAGAGAAAGTTGGTATACAAAATAGATAATATATAGAATAACATACAGATAATATATAGAAAGCGCTATTAAGTTAAACAAAGCAGAGATAAAAACTCTTCATCAGTATGGTAGTGTTCTCCTTTAAAGTAGGGTGAAGAGGACACATCTCACTAAGAAATGAAAATTTTAGAAATATGTACCCATCTCTAATTTGATTATGCAAGGAACATGATGCTTCCAGAAAGGAATATAGAAATGATGGAAAATATGATTCCTAAGAAAATTCATGGTACTAAAGAGTGTTTCAACATGATAATAAGGTGGGAAGAGCAAAATTAAGCACATGATCACTGCAATCTATTTTAATGGTAATGAAGAGGATGAGAACTATACCATGAGCAATGGAAGATGGATAGATACAAGCAACAAAGTATACAAAGTTTTGACAGTTTGTGTCTGCATTTATTTTTATGTCTTTACCTCTCCTTTTAGCCATTATAATGCGTAATGGAGAAATCGCTACTTACTTCACCAATTTGAGACCTAGTTTAGAGGTTCTAGCAGGGGAGCATTTCTACTCCTGTACCCTTGATGGGAAGGTCAGGTCTGTCTGCATTCAGTGAAGATCATTCTCTTCCTCTAGGGACACCTGCCTAGTCAATCAGATCAGCAGAGTCAACCTTGGCAACTAATAGAGTGACAGATGCTACAGTCAGACAGCTCTTACGTCCATACTTGGCCAACTGAGAGAATCATTCTCCCCAATCTTGATTGAAATGTGAGGGTTCACAGTTATGATATCTAAAATGTGGTTACACATTGATATGATAATTTTGCAAAGAGTATTTTACATAATTCCCTCCTTTTGTGTTGTATAGGCTATGGAAATTTCTGGAACTTGTTAGCAGAGAGGAAGTGCATTTACAACAAAATGTAATTTCCACATTAGTACTTGTAATAATAACTAAAAGCACTCAGAATGCAGAACTCTGTGAGAACTGAACAGTGAAATAATCACAAGTAAATCTTTAATAAGAGAGAAAAATCCTCTTAAAAATAAATAATTTAGGAAGTTATAACTGTGGTGTACCTGAGGGGTTATGACAAATACTAAATCACATTGTGCATCTTAAGATGTTGCAGTAAAAGAACTGAATCATATTCCTGCCTGGAAACTATTGAACTAAAATGGAAATATCTGTGATGATCTATTTATAAAGACAACTTTTTTTTAATTGGCTATTAGAATTTATAAGGGAGCAAGTGAAAGAGGAGAAATTGTCAAAGGGAAATCCAAGAAGATGAAAACAATAAAAATAAGGCCATGGGAAAATAATTTACCTTCTAAAATAATAATTCAGTATATTTAAAATTATAAATTTATTTTCCATATTAACTTAGACTATCTATATTATTTATTTACCAGGAATATGGATTAGTATTTTAGTTTGTATATGTGTCTTATGTAGTCTCTGATGTTTCTGTTTCAATATATATCAAAATAAATTACTTTCCAAGACTGATAAAAGTACTAGAAAAACAGGTCCACAATATATGTTCCAGTGAAAGATATATAACATAGACTTTTTCAACATGCTAAAACTAAGTATACAGAATAGGAAGACATCATAATAACAGTTTTAAGGATATTTACATTTTTTTTCCATACGCATGTTCCATACTGAAATTTTGCTTTAAAAGACATGATGTTAGGTATAAGCATTACAAGTCATAGGTTTCTTTTTGTATCACCATTTCTATACACAAACATGCACATGTACACATGACTATTCAATGGTGATGTGACTTTTTACTCAGTAATTCCTCAGCAAATAAAACATTTCCTGGAATTGACTGAGTTTCTCACATGTTTAAAATCTTTGTTTTTATTAGTCTCTATATATGTTTGTACCACTTATGAAATTCGATGACATTCAATAATTCTAGTTTAAATATTTTAAATCTTAATCTTATACTGGAACTTAGTTTTTGGGAATGGGTGTATCCTGTGAATGAAAGATTGTTATCTATATTTTTAATTTTTATTCTCCACTGGCATATTAGTACAGACTATATAGCAAAAAGAGTGATTTGCTTTATTTTTATATGCAATCTGTTTGGATATAAGACAAAGGAAAATTTTTACATTACTTCTGTTAGAAGATAATCTTTTTTACTACCGAATATATAAAATTTAAAGAATAAAACAAAAGTTCAAGAAACTGAATTTGGATAGCCTTTTATACATTTCTAGAAAATTCATCATTGATATTATCCAATATATACCTTTCCCGACACAGGCTATGAGAGCATTAGTTTAAAGAGTATTTGAATTGAAAACAGATGCACAAGAAACTAAAGTTCCAATGCAAAAAAATCTCACATTAAAATACCTCTAAAATTAGAGCATTACCTTGTTCATTTGGAGGAAATACATGACCATGTTAAATTTTGTTGACTGTTTTACTGCTACCTCACTTTTCTTTTTTTTTTTTTTAATTTATTTATTTATATATACAAGCTGGGGTATAGGCCAGAGGCGTACGGTGGCGAAAGGGTTCACCAGAGACAGAGTGGGGAGCAGAACAGGCAGATCAGAAATACACTGCTGAGGGGAGCAGCGGGCGTGGCAGGAGAGGTCTGCTGCACCATGTGGGATTCTCCCCGGCTGGGTGTCGAACTCGCATCGCGTGCTGCCGACAGCTCCACAGCGCAACTCTCAACCGCTGAGCCACTAGGGAGGCCCTACCTCACTTTTCTTACCTGATTTTTACACCTTTTTAGTTTAATTGTATTATAATCCCATATCCTACATACTCTAAAGCAATATCAAAATCGTGTATCTTTCTTTTGACTTCTGTTTAATAGTTTAACTGCACTATTAACCTGCATAAAGATGGTATGTCTTTTCTGTGTACACTTTTTTATGTTCTGTGAGACAGTTCTAAAATTTTTTTCCCCCAACTTTTCTATTTCCTGTAGAATAGATTTATGACTGTAGCACTGGTATGTTACTGGTATGTTGGAATAAATACTTGTTTAAATACATGCTTTGTAAGTAATTTATTCTCTTGTTTTTCTTTCTCTCATTCCTCTGTCACTTCCACTGTCTCTTTTCCAGATTATTAGTTTGTTAAATGTCTTCACACCCCAGAAAACACTGGAGGAGTTCCAAGATGTGTAAGTAGCAAAACTTATGAAGGAAGGGAATGTATGAGATGTTGCCTATTTACTCCTTGTCAGTATCCATTCAGTTGTGTGAAATCCCTCTTAGAGATCAAAGGAAGGTAAAAGCTGGCAGCAAATGAAAGGGATCCAGTGATAGGAAAGGTTTCATCTGTGGTACTACTTCCTGGAGAGACATTTCTGCTTCTTCTGACCTTTTGACTCTTTGTATTTCGTTGTTCCATTTACTTGGCTTAATCATGGAAGGCTATCATTTTATTATATGTTTTTAATCATATTGATTCTAATTTTTGTAGAATAAATCAATACACTTTCAGAAATATTGATGAGGGGCATGACAAAAACAGTGTTTATTATTTATTCTATTTTAGTTGTGCATTTGATTTATTGAAAAAAGGGTCTCCTAGGTGTATAATGACAGTAATTAGAGAAGTGAATCCCAGCAAATTTCTGTTTTAAATTTAATTAGTTTTTAAAATTGTGTTAAAATTGGTTTACCATGTTTTGTATGATTTAGAGGAATAGGATTACACCCTTAATGTATATGTTACCCTCCACCAAGGCACCTATAGTCCTTACTTAACACAGATGTATTGCATTTAATGGAAGTTGCTGTTCTGAATTATTTTATAATTTGTAATCACAATAGTCAGGAAAGTGTTGAGAGAATATAGGGAAAATTAGAACAAAATGAAGGTATAAAATGTAGGAACAGGAAGTATGTACTAATACCTGTGATAATATTGGCGACTTTGTGGCAGTTACCGGAACTAACATACCTGCAATACTTGGATGGTGCACTTACCCTAAATGTAGTCAAAGTTGGAGCTGGGAAGTTTGGAAGATTCATAGATTTAAGAGAGGATTATGACTTGTCTGAAGGACTCACAGCTCTTGTGATGTGGAATTAATTGTTGTGGGTTTACCTTCCAGTTACTTAGTAATGGAACTGATGGATGCCAACTTGTGTCAGGTGATTCAGATGGAATTAGACCATGAGCGAATGTCTTACCTGCTATACCAAATGTTGTGTGGCATCAAGCACCTTCACTCTGCTGGAATTATTCACAGGGTAAGAACACCAAGTTCAGAATTATAAAAAATTATTTTATTTATTTATACATATAAGAGCTGGGGTGTAGGCCAGATGTGGGGTGGGGGGCCGATGAGAGGATTCACCAGAGATAGAGTTGGGAGCAGAACAGGTAGACTGACTGAAATACACTGCTGAGGGGAGCAGCAGGCGAGACAGGAGAGGTCTGCTGCGCCATGTGGGTCAGCTCCGTGGCCGGGGATGGAAATCATGCTGCAGTGGCTGCCAATTGCTTCATAGTGCTGAGACTTAACCCCTTGTGCCACCAGGGCGGCCTCAACTTCAGAATTATAACAGATGCTTTGGGAGAAGAGAGAAAGAGCAACTGTTGATTATTTTCTTTATGTAGAGAAGTCTTAATTAGATATAATACATTTCATCATTTCTTGTCAGATAGAATTAGCACATAGTTCACTAGCAGACAAGAGGAAAATTTATACTGTAGTTGATTATGTTTAACATTTTATTTCAGCTAATTGAGAGTCAGCATCTGAGAAGCCTCATGCTTTCTCACCCCTTGATTGGTAGAGGTCATATGTGCAGCTGAAACAAGACAGTTCATTTCCACTCTGTTTCTGGCAGCATAAAGATAGCTGCCATAATCTGTTCCTCTGTCAGACCTCAAAATGAATATAAACTGAAAAGTTTAAGTTGCATAGGAAAAGGCTGAAAGATGAGAACAAATTATTATTTTCCTAAAAACCTCTCCTCCAGATAGGCATAAATTATAAAAATGATAGAAAAATACTGGGTTTAGAAAGAATTTTAAAGATATTTAAAATCATTCAAAACTAATTGTAAGTTGCTTTGGGGCTGTAATCATTTGCTCTATATAAGGCTTTGCAATGAAAGGGGTCCCATTCATTCTAATGCCATGTTCATTGGGTAGATGGCAAATGACATAAATATCTGATGTTGGCTTTTAATTTCTTCCTTTGTTCCTGTTTTCAGGATTTAAAACCAAGTAACATTGTAGTCAAGTCTGATTGTACGCTGAAGATCCTCGATTTTGGTCTGGCCAGGACAGCAGGCACAAGCTTCATGATGACGCCTTATGTGGTGACACGCTATTATAGAGCCCCTGAGGTCATCCTGGGGATGGGCTACAAGGAGAACGGTAGGGATGCTTCTGAGTCGCAGCCAGAGAAGCATGAAGAAAATAGGTTCTCTTTCATGTGTATGAATTATTATTTAAAAGAAGAGGGCTGCTAGCTTTCCCATTTAGAGTTGTTGTCGTTGTTGTTTAACACACCATTAGCGATAAATACTAGTTAAAAATGTGAAGGATGTTTCTGAGAATAAGCTTTGCTAGAAGAACACTAACAAATTACAGCTAAAAAGAATTGTGAATGGTGTCTGATTAAGTAGTCAAGAGGATACCGATGAGCACATACACTGTAGATAATGAGAAACTGTTATTTGAGTTACAGTTCAGCTCAAAGTGACTATGAAAATAACAAGAAATCTACCTACTGTATTTAACCATTCGACTTTATGTCATATCTTAGATTGATGGCTCCAGTCCTAGGGAAAGACAAACCAAAATAATGCCACAAATACTTAGAACAAATTTTCACAAATGCTCAATGAATATTCAATTTGCTATCTAAATCACTCAAGTTTATAGGTATTTCTTTAATACTTTGTCTGCTCTGTAAATAATATTTAGGGCAATAATTGACCAGTAAATTTTTATAAATTCTAAAACCTTGGAGAAAGAAACATTAAATTTTATACTTCTAGTTTTATAAAGGAAACCTGATATTCACGAACACCTAAAAAAAAAAAAAACAGGTGGCAAGAACCTTCCATATATTCCAATTTTATTTTATTGATTGAAAGCTTTATAATGTGTCTGTTAGAAAGCATTGAAATTTGTTATTTTAAACAGAATATGTCTAATAAATAATGTGTCACATTAAAATTGCATTCATTATACTTAGGAATTAAAATTGTTTTAAATTAGGGCTGCATATAATTTCATAATTATTTTTCATAATAAAACCTTTAGTTATTATAGTTCTATTTTCTATGATAATTGTATTTTTATCTCCAGGTGCTACAGGATACTTCTATGAAAATTTCCTGGTCACTGAAGTTTTAAAAAATTTCTTTGTATGCTTTCAGTTAGAAGAAAGCCAATACTTTTATGCATTTTTTCAGAGAAAGGGCAGAAGTCAGCTGTGAGGAAAGTCAAGCTCCCTTTGGTGGGCCATGCCATGAATCTGGTACCTTTTAACATGGAAGAGGCAACTAACTATCTTCATAAGGCATTACCACAGCTCATCTATTTTGAAAAGAAGATACTTGCATACATTCTTTGCAAATTTTTTTTGAAAAAAATCAAAGAGAGTACCAATTAAAGAAAATTCAAGAAACTAAGGATCTACAGAGAATGGGGAATTTGAACTTGCCTAGTCTGACTTTTCATATCTTTGCTACACAGTGTGTAACCCCATTCCTTTTACTTTCCTCACTAGAATGGTTGCAAGTACTGCCTTAGTTTATTGGCTCCTCTAGGTCCATGGCCAAGGCATAACTAGCATCCATATGCTGCCTTCCCCCCTCAGTGTGGGAGGAAAGTTATCATGCAGAGACCTGCTTGCTCCCACATCAGGCATGCCCCGCAGTCCTGTGCACCTAACCCCACCTTCCTTCCCCAAGGAACATTTCAGCCTAATGTTTTCGTCCAAATGTTCCCATTGTCCTTACTAACATGGGAGTTGAAAGAGGGAAAAGATTGGTAAGAGAAGGTGAAATATATTTGGTTTACAAGTATGACAATTGAAAAGTAAATATGTATATATAAAACAATTTTTAACACCTTTGATACTTTTTTTTTCACTTTACTTGCAGATGTCGTCTTTATATGCAGGATTAATCATATTCCTTTATTTTTTTTAAATAGTTTGAATAGAAACTAAAGCTGATATATATTTAGAGGATAACTTCTTCAAAGAAAAATGAAATCCCAAATCCTAGCATTTCCACTTCTTCTGCCTGTAAACTATGGTTCCAGCCATTTTCTCATTTCTTGGATTTGATTGAATATATCTTTTATTGGACAAAGAAAGTGTCCTCTTACTGCCCCATTCTACATAACTGAATAGAATAGAAAATGGGAACAGCCACCACTACAGTTTGATTATTCTTTCTCTCTCTAGCAAATGATAACAAAACCCCCTTGGTGGCATTTAACTATTATCTGTCATTGAGATCCATTGTTTGTAGCTACTGCTTCTCTATATCACCAATGTTACCACTTTATGATACTAAAGAGTCAACCTAGGGAACCCATAAAATAATTTTTAAAATAATTGGAATTCACATACTGGACTTGGTTTATGTGATATCATAATGCTTGTTTGAATTCACTTTTGTCCAACTTCTGTTGGAGATGAAAATTGTACCTTCTAATCTAACTGTTCTTTTTCCTCCTCCTTCAAAGATCAATTATCTCAGTTAACTTTACTTTCCTCCCTTTTCTTCACTTCCCTCTCTCCTGTTCTAGTGGATATATGGTCTGTGGGATGCATTATGGGAGAAATGGTTCGCCACAAAATCCTCTTTCCAGGAAGGGACTGTATCCTTGTACCTTTTGCTGCAGCTTTACCTATTTTGTTCTCTCTCCCTTTAAACACATAATGATTTTACCAGGAGAGTAAAGATAGAAGCAAAAAGTTGGGTAAGTGGTGTAATTGTGATTTTAAAAAAAAAGTGATGATTTCTATACCTGACCAGTACTGAATACAACTTACTGCCATGATTTGTTTTAATTAAATTTCAATAGCTTTTTTCTCCTTAAGTCATTTTCTTGACTGTAACTCAAAATAGCACTGTTATCCTTTTTGATAAATGAGAGAGCACCAGATTCCAAGTGATTAAAATATAATTATCTTTATAGTTAGCTAAGAAGTCATTATATACATGCATCTCATCTCCTTTCAAAAACGATTTTATGCATGTACAACATTTTAGGCATAATGCTTTCTCTCTTTGTTGAGTTTTTTGCATATAATTCTTTGATTTGAACTACTCTTCACAGTATAGCTAATCTTAAATAGGTCAATGTAGCATATCCTCTTTAAAACATGTACTTCCATATTTAAAAATCAATTATAACTTGAATTGTGGGTTTAAAATAGGCTTTTCCACTTGATTCGCAGATGTGACTTAAACACATATAATTGTTTTTCCAAAGAAATTGATAATTTTAAAAAGCAGTGTTGATTTGAGTTCTACCACTGAGTCCTGTACTAGATCCATTAGAAATTTCTTGGAGAGATAGCAATGACTTGGAATTATTAAATGAGATGGTATACTTTGAAATGATAAAGTTAACTCTATACAAAGGTACATATTTGTCTTTGTAATATATAAATAACAAAGTTACAGATTACAGATTACAGAAAATATTCTTTCATAAAGGCAGAAATACCCTGCTAACAAACAATAGAATAAATCTTAGTATCATGGCGGTTAGCCAATTTAGCAGTGATCCATTGAGTTCAATATATTATATATGGTTTTTTTTGAAATTGGCAATAAACATGTATTCCATAATTATATTAACTATTCTATTTGATTAAAAAGAAAGCTCTACCAAAGAACTCTTTTGTTATTTTAAAATATTATGATTTACATTTAATAGAAATAGAAGTGGAAGATCAACAAGAAAGTCTGACTCCACAGAAGTAGCTATCTCAGTTAGCATCATTTATGTAGGAATGTTTTTTTTTGTGCTAGAAATTGATGAGAAATCATCTAAATTCTAATAGTAATGTAAGAGTAATGACATCTAGAACTGCACTGTCTAATAGTAAGTAGCCACCAGCCATATTCAGTGCTTGAAATTATGGCTATTTTGAATTAAGATAGTGCATATGTGCAAAATGCATACCACATTTTGGCAACGTGGAAAGCATGCAGAATCTCTTAATTTGGTGTAATATATTGAAATAATATTTTGGCTATATTGGATTGAGTAAAATATTGTTAATATTAATCTCATCTACTTATTCATATTATTAGTAGTAAATTAAAAAAATATACAGTTTATATTTGTGAATCATTTTACTTTTGGATAGTGTCAGTCCAAAACATGAGAAAAATACATGCTAGCCTTTTATTTATAATCAATTTTAAAGCCTTTAATTATCATTTGCTCCATGATCCTTTGCTACTTACAACATGAAGTAACATTTTGTCATCAAACTTCGTGACTATTTCAGTGGATTCATCTTATTTTAAATTAACTTCATATCTTGAGGATCAGTTATACTCCCAATAGTTGATCTGGAAAATGTTAAAATTCCCATTAATTTATTGAGTTCTTCACAAATGGAAATTTTTTAACGGTGCTTTTGCTTTTGGGCTATAATACATTTCACCTAAAAAAAAAAAAAGAAACTTCTCAATCAATACTCAAAGTGATGTTGCACAATAATTTATCAATCATATATCTGTAGTGCATGGTTAGCGGGAGACAAACCATCACAAAATATCTTATTTCCATGTGATATAGTTGTCACTTGATTTTCATGTCGCATGGTACTCTGACATCTATTTCGCTGTTAAGGCATTTATCAGAATTGCTTTTCTCCTGTTAAACAGTATTTCTATTTAAAAACCAGTAAAATTAGGAAAAACCACAACATTTTAAACCTAAAATAACCCTTTGGAAAAACAGAATAATAGTAGTACTGTGTTAATAATCCTGTACTCTTACAATTGTTGTCTTAAAAGTCTTTTTTCCTCTTTTCTGGTTTATGTTTTGGAAAAATAATTGGAAGTAAAAGTAATAGCAAAAATCAATAATGTAAAATATATTTTTGATAAGTATGAGCCTAGAAATAGAATAATCGTAATACACAAAATGTAGATTAAGGGTTGTATTCTAAATCCTTTTATCTCTGTGATAATTACATAGAACATGGTCTTTGATAGCCTCGTGCCATAAAGATAATCTGAAGAAGTATGAACTTAATCCCCTAAATCATACACAGTGTTGTAAATCACTGTGACCTCAATTAAAAAAAAGGTTGTAAAAAGTGAAAATAATAAAAGTAAAAGCCAGTGGGGAGGTAGGTGTGTTGCCTCTCCCTGCACGTGCTCTTCTGAAATTGAATGAATTGCATAGTTTCTTGATTACTTTCATGGATGCAGGTGGAGTACAAAATAGTTACAATGCATTTTTAAAAAGTAAAAAGTGAAAGGGGAAGTTAAATAAAGACATCTGTAGTGGGAAATATTTTGAGTTAAATTTTACTTAAATGTATTTAAATAATTTCTAGATGAAATGCATTAGAAGAAATATCTTATCATCGAAAATTTTTCCGTGAAGATATAAATATTTAGTTCATTTTACCTATAATTAAGGCAGTAACATAAAGGCCTGATCATATTTAAAATTTAAACCAAACTTCAGAAATCCCTAGTAAACATGTACTTTGTGAGTGGAATTGTTTCATAACTTCTGCATGGAATTATTATCATTTTGTGAGTAGAGTGTCTTACCAATAATCAGGAGTTCAGAGCATTGATCTAACTTCGATAAACTATCATGATCTGATACAAATTTAGTGACAAATAGAGCTACTTCTGGGGACAAGAATCATACAAATAATTTTGCATATTGAAATGATCTCAGCATCTACTGAAGTAGAATCAAAGTTTAGTGTAGCAAACTGACGCCTTACTCAAGATTTTTCAGGAACTTACAAAAAGAGCATAGACTCTCTTGATTCTCTTTTAGAATTATTTAGAGCAACTTATAGCGAATTTCTCTGTGGATGAAAAGTGATGTGATAATGTTCTATCATCATAATCAACATTATTCCTTTCATTCCACAGAATTTTTTAATGTTCCCTTTCTTAATGAACCCTACGCAAAAATAGTAAAACACCATGACAAATTGAGAAATCTTATGAAGTTACTATTGATTATTAAAGTTTTTGCTACTTTCTTACATCACATTTTTGCATTTTGAGAAACTGTGTTTCTTTTCTGTTTATGTCATCTGGATGATATCACAGGATAGTTTCTTGATTACTAAATCAAAGTCTTAGCAAGATATATAAATAGATAAAAAAACAAATAAAAATTGCATAATTGCTTTTCTGTTCATTAGCTTGCTATTTTCTTAGACTGTCTGTCTATTCACTTACTCCCTCTACAACTTTCTAACTGATTTGATAAACTATAAAAAATAAAAATAATTAAGAGGCCATCTGGAATAAAAATTATTCTTTCAATTGGTGAGAAGCCAAAATTACCTGAATTATACAATAGTAAAAAGGAACAATTCGTCACTTTGAAGTACTTCTCTGAATTCATGTACAGAATGAGTGAGGATAATTATGTGAATCTTCAAGGAACTTGTACTTAATTTGATGATGATATGAGACTTTCAGAACCAGCATTTAACTAATTGTTGATCAGAACAAGAAAAACTTAAAGAAAAATATGTTAGTTATTCAGTATCAGGATTTCTTTAAATTACTTAGATATACTATAGAATTAAATGGAACTTGAAAGATGAAAATTTTAAATTTTTTTGGTATAGTAAAAAATATTTGTCCAAAACATTTTATAAATTCATCACTTTATAATTTCCTTTATTATCTGTTTTGTTGGATGTTTTTCTCTTTTGTTATTTTTAATTTTTTGTTGAGATAGCATTGGTTCACATCATTGTTTGTATTTTGGATGTCTAAGATCCCCTCTGCTGGTGATGTTACCATAGTGTTCCATCACCAAAAGATTTTTTCTCTTTGTTAAGAACACTGATGAAAAATATCCTAGAAGTTATAAAGAAAGAAAAGCAAGTTGAATAAATGTACTCAAGGAGAACATCTCCTATGACCTCCTGGTATTAGAGTTTTAAGCATTGTGTTCCATGAATATTAGTTATTTTTCTTAGATTTCCATGTACAAAATATGTACATTCCCAGTCTATTTATGCCAATCAGTCATCTTCATATTCCACTTTGGCACAGAGGTTTTAAAAAATGTGCTTTCGTTAAATAATGAATTAAATGTTTAACTTTTGAAACATATAATAAACTTTTCAAAGAAATGGTATTCTGATTATATAAAACCATATTGAAACTTCTAGCTATTGTACTTTGAGGTATTCATTGAAAGAAAATTTATCAAAGCACACTGTCTGAATTCATGCTGAATGAAGACATAATTATGTTAAGGAGAAAAGCATTGTGGTTTTAGAATCATGTTACTAGAGCCATATAATAGGTTTGATGGAAAGTTTTTGCCAGGTTCCTGGACAGAATTTCACAATATCCAAAAGTGTATTTTATTGTGCATTACAATCCAAGCCATTAAAGTGTAGGACTAGCAGTAAGAGTGATTTCTTTATTTAGATTTAAGCTGGCAAGGCCTACATTCTGTTACTTCTATCTCTTGGTTAGAAGTAAAAGAAAGAATTTTGTATAATCTAATGCCTGACAAATGATACGACACTTGAGATTTTCTCATTTAGAAAATGAGTAAGCAGCGGCTCTCCTGCCTGCCTGTGACTATGCAGGTGCCTCTCTTTTACTTTCTCCTTTTCCTAATAAACCTGTCTTTTCAAATGTAAAACAAAAACAGAAAACTAGTAGCCACATTTTAGTAACAGTAAAACTTCAATCTGCTCTCTGCCTATGAGGAATATTGATGATGAGAGAGGAAATGTAATGAGTGAGCATTATAAAAGCAACCAGAACTCAATCTGAGCAACGTTAGTATATAAAATTCTTATGGAGATTCTAATACTATATCAGACTATCTCTGAAAGCATCAAAATCCAGTTCCCATAATGGTTGAATTTACTGTTTTCTTATAAGGTCTACATAGAGTTAGCACTCACTCACTAGGATATTTTGAAAATGTCATAAAATAATCCAGCCTTACCTTGATAAGCATATATATATATATTATTAATGGAGGGCTTACCACCATCCTCACTGCCTAGTGCTAACAAGACTTAGTATCAAATTCTTCCATTACCTATTTCCTGTTTTAATTATAATGACACTCATAAACTTCGGTGCAATGCTTTATCTTGCAAAATAATTCTATTTTGAGTATATAAAATCCATATAAATCTATGTGAATGTATTCCATTTTTTGTAATTGATAGTAATAGAACTTAAAATTTCCAGGCACAAGGCTTAGTACTATAGGTAGCGTAAACATGGATAGTCTCTAGGAATAGTGCATAGTGAGCAAAATAAAATGGGAATTGGAAGTTGGAAGTTTCCAAGGTATTATCACTTAGAAATCATACATTGCAATTTTAAAAAGTTAGTACTTAATATGTTCATCATTGGTTCAGATCTAGAGTTTGTATTTCTGCATTATTTTTATGTGAAAACTTTGTGATCTAGTAAGTCTATTTTGGGTTCTGACATGAAGATAAATGTCCAAAAATGTTCTCCTTTTATTTTGGAATATCTGCATTCCAGCAGAGCCATACAAAGAACTGGGAGGTATGCTAGTTACTAATATCTGTTATTAAAACAACTGTCTCAAGTCATTTGAGACTAAAGCAATATGGTCCTTTGTTGTTAATTGTGGCTATTGTTTAAAGGCATACATTAGAGAGAAAGAAAATTCAAGGACTTTTATCCTACCAGGTAAAAATTTTCTAGTTTTAGAAAGAGAATGCTAAGGAATCATCTTCACCCATTGTAAGAAAATTATTTCAATAGGGAATATGATAGTTCCTGTTTAGATAATGGGGAGAACTTCCATAAAGTCAAGTGTGCTTCAGTATATGGCATGTTTCTAGGTGGTTTTAACAATGAAAAAGAATTGTCCAGTAAGTATAGTTTTCCTCATTAGAAATACTGTAATTATGTAATAACATATTATTATACAAAATAAAATAAACCTTATAGAATTAGTCCCTATAGATATAATATAGACATTACATAGGTAATATTTATTGAGAAATTACTATTTAGCAGGCAATATTTTCAAATCCTGAAAAAATTCTACATGACAAATGCTATTTATCATCCACATTTTAAAGGCTGCAATTGAGATTTAGAGAGATGAAGTAACTTGACCAAAGTTACAAAATTAGAAGTCAATGAAGTGGGCTCTGCAGCAGAAAAATGTATATATCTGTCAGAGATATCATAGAAGAGATTATTTGTACTAAATAAAATAAAAATATAAATACATGTTTATATTAAATAAAAAATTATAAACCATACAGATTTGTAGCATAAACAACCTATACCCAAATGTTTTCTTACCAAATGTTTGAATATAGGCAAAAAACTGCATATTGAGATTTTTAGCTTTTTTTCCTTTTTTTACAGTATCTATAAAAATAGATACATTATAAATAGAAACTAGACTGGTCACTTTGGTAGTATGATGAGAATATGTGCAATTAAAACGCAAATCCATTTCCAGAGATTGTTGTCTTTTCCCCTTGATTTCAGGATTCTCACAATACCAACTTCATGTGAGACATATTATTCTGGGATTAAAATATGTTGATAATAAAGGGATGCACAACTGTTTGCTCTATCTTTCCCTGATATTTTTGCATGCCAATTGCTTTCCTAAAATGGAAGCAAACCACATTTGCTTCTTTGGGTATGCTTATCACCTTCAAAGCTATAAACATTTCTTTGCAGTGATCACTCTTGAGTAGATGTTAAGTCAAACTATGGAAACTGAATTTAACCCAAATGAAATTTTACATTGGAAAGAATCTCATGAGGAAATCTTTAAGGTTGCTGTGAAATTGCAAGATGTGATTTGAAGAGTACCTGGAACAACATTATATTGTGTTGCTGTCTTAAACCTTTCCCTTTTTTGCTCCTGTTCAATATCCCTTATTCTCCTAGTTTAATTTCTCCTATGAGAATGATCCCTCTCTCTTTCTGATTTTTCAGTAGGAACAAGTGAATAACCAAGTATAGTTAAAGAGAGAGATTTCACTATATTGGTTCACCTTTCCCTATCTGCCCCTTCTTGTTTACTCTCTGTCCTAGCTTCCGTGGCTTCAAGTTTTGAATGATAACCTGCAATAGCAGAGATTACTATAATTCCCACTTGGTTTTCAGGTTTCTTCTGATTCACAGTCTTAGAACTGACTGCCACCTCTTTAGTCATATTGTTTATTGAATCATCCGTTTTGAAAGCTAGCATTTCTTACTATTATCAAGCAATCCAGTTTATAAGAATAAAATATGAAGACTTCCTGCTTAGAAACATACTTTCTTGATTAGAGTCAATGAAACCAAACCAGCTTAGTCCAAAATATTAATTTTTGAACTGACATTTAACTTCCGGAAATGTGTTCGCATTTATAAATATGAGTAAATGTGTTTTATAAAGGAACTCTTTCTTTTGAGGTTAACTGGAAGCTCAGCATTTACTCCCTGCACTCCCCCCACCAATATGATAAGCAAAAGAATAAACAAGAAACTGACTTGCATGTTTCCCATTTTAACACAATCTGGAAAAAGTTATAATACAAATTGTAGGTAGCTAGTAGATGAATGCAAATTAGACCTTTTAAATCAGAAACTAATCATTGAATTATAATTGCAAAGTAATATTATGATACATTAGGTAGCACCGAGTAACATTATTAGTTCAGTGTCATAACAGAAAGTGCCCTGACATTCTTGTGTTCTCCCCATTTTACTGTTTTATAACATTAATAATCATGAGACTGGCCCCTCATCCAGTGAGTGAAATGTCAGACCATGGCTCTGTGGTGGCTAAGTGTTCTCATTTATTTGCTGTTCTATTCCTGTCTTCTTGTTTATCTTCATTTCATTTTTGTTTTCAGTTGACATGTGGTCAGTAGGGTGCATCATGGGAGAAATGATAAAAGGTGCAGTGCTGTTTCCCGGCACTGATCGTATCCTTCTTAGCAGCCATTGGCCTCTATGGGTGTCTTTCTCAATTGATTCCCTTTGGTCTTAGATACAGATGTGCTGATGGGATGCATTCATTGCCCTAAGAGGGCTCAGTGAGACTGTAGTTCAAATATTTATAAGCTGACCTCACCTCATGGTAGAGTAACCTTGTCTCCTAGGAAGACCTTACAGGGGTAATACAGTATTAAATGTGAAACATTCAGCAGGATGTCAAAATGTCTTAATTCAAACCTATGAAACTAATAAGTGAAAAACTTTGTTTGTTTTCGTTGTAGCTGTTTTGAAATTAAGTTATAGCTAAATAAGTGAAATTAATCAGTTTTAGGTCTGAAGATTTATACTTTCATATCTTAAGAAATATATTTACTTGGCATAGAAATCTTTTATCGGGTTTTATGTTTTCTAAGAAATACAAAGACCTATTTTATCACATATTCAGAGCATATTCAAATATATATCAATAAAATATATATCAATTCAAATACGTCATTGAAGAAGTGATCAGCTTCTTCTAAAATTCTTTTTCTCATTCAGTTCATTTATAGGAATAATGACACCAATATCTGCTATTATTTTCACCATATTAGCAAGTACAATAATTAAAACCTCATTATATAATAATAAAATAACTGAAGAAATAAATTTATACTTGGATAAGCAAAAGTAATCATTTCTTAGACAGCAAATAATTAGCAAGAGAAGACTATGAGACCCTGCATAGATAGATGAGGGGTATGTGGATATTTCTTAATTTAGTTCAGTATCTTTCCTCCTACAATCAGTACACAATCACTTAAGAAAACATTATTTTCCCATCATACTAAAGATAAAGTCTCTGCTTAAATTATCACAATTTAAATATAAATGGAACTATAATAGCATTTTAATTTATAATTAAAGTGGATCTAATTATTAATATAGTATATTTTAGCCAAAATATGATTATCTTTTTGCTTTGAGAATTATTATGTATTTTATATGGTTTTTATATTGCCATGTAATATATATGTAATAGTTTCATATATATTACATATAATAGTTTCATATATATTATAATTATAGATATATTGTTTTATAGGTTTTTTTCTCTTTGTGTATACTAAAGGGCCATGTAGGATTTATAAGGCACTCAATTTTGTTGAATGAAAGAATTTCACCTAAAATGCTTTATTTAGTAAAAATAAAACTATGCTCTTTTTACTTCTTTACTTACTAAAAACTTTTTTCTAGTCACATGACAAATATGGCATATTTATTAAAAATTATATTGAGATTTGTCTTTTACATAGACATGTTATTAGATGACACCTATAAATTTACGCTGTCTAGGTTAAGGTTAATGTTATTTAGCTGCTGGCTTAATAAAAACTAAATTTTTTCAGATTTCTAAAAAACAGAATTTTATTGATTTGCATTGTTTTATAAACTTGATTTTGGCCTTTGGACATGGATGTGAGAAACTCCTTAAATTTTGGATAATTCTAGACATACAAATAGACTCAATCTTTAAACTTTGCACTCTTTCCTTTTTCAGAACTTTGTTGTGGTTGGATAATTAATGACTGAAATGAATATTTGCCACCTGTAAATTCAAAAGATTGATTTTCATTACTTACATTTTCTATTAAAGGAAATCATATCAGATTTCCACAGCTGAATTATTCAATGCAGGTTAATGTTTCTTACAATCCATTTCTTGAGAGAAGTTGCTTAGATATCCCTTAAATGTAAAACATTTGACTATAGTTAATGTCAGTCTCATATTAGATGCCCTTTTAATGACGGAACTTGATATTTTGATACTGAGTTTTTCGGGAGTTCTTGCATCGGTTATATTTGCATGTTTCTTGAAGGATAAGTTGGAATTATTCTCTAGTGTCTCCACTGAACATAGGATGTGGTCTGATGGCTTCTAATAAGTTGGTTAACATTTAAATCAGGTTTTTTTTTTTTTAGGCCAAAATTTTATAAAAATAAATATCATAAAATTCTTAAAATATAATACAGATTACTTATTTAAAAATGCTTTTTATTTTAAATGACTTACCTGAGGAGGCAATAAAATAAACCTAAATTTATTAGTTAAGTAGAATCTTTAAAATGGTGCTGGAGATTTACAATATATACGTATACTACACATCATGAGTAGTCACACATTTTAATTAACAGATTCTCACTTATACATAGACATTTTCAAAATAAATTGGTCTCTAAAAATTCTGCAACATGAACTATGCATATTTCCTTACTATATAAACTAACTCAACCATAAGACTTAAGATATTAGTAAGATCTTATATCCTTTCTTTTTGATGCCTGAAAAATACAGCATATTATTTTTAGCACATTATTTTTGGCATCAAGAAACTTATAAAGTCAATTTTATTTCTCTATTTGCTACTTTATGAGAGGTTGCATTATAAATACATATTGATGATATTAAATCTCTACTCATGAAGTTAACTGCTGAAGTGGTTTTCTTTTGGGAGATCTAATAAATTTCATCTAGAAGACACTTTTATTTCAAAAATGGCCAAAAGACACACTAAAAGAAAAGGTTCATCATGACTTATCATCAGAGATATGTAGATCAAAACCACAATGAGAAACCACATCACACTTGTGAGACTCGCCCATATTTAAAAAAAAAAGTGCTGGGGAGGATGTGGAGAAAAAGGAATCCTCTTACACTGTTGGTGGGACTGTAGACTGGTCCTGTTTTCCTACACCATTTGTTGAAGAAACTTTCCTCTCTCCCCCGTATACTCTTTACTCCTTTGTTGTAGATTAAGTATCCATATACATGTGGGTTTATTTCTGGGCTCTCATTCTATTTTATTGGTTTCTATTTTTCTTTTAACTCATACTATTTTGACTACTATAAATTGGTAGAACTTTGAAATCTGAGAATGTGATACCTCCATTTTTTTTTTTTTTTTTGTCAGGATTGCTTTTGCTATTTGGGGTCTTCTGTGATTTCATTAAAAAATCAGAATGTTTGTTCCATTTCTTTGAAGAATGCCACTGAAATTTTGATAGGGATTGCATGGTATCTGTTTATCATTTGGGCAAAATGTCCATTCTTTTTTTGCATTGAAGAACTGGGGTGTAAGCCAGAGGTGCAGGGGTGAGCGGATTCACCAGAGACAGAGTGGGGGCAGAATAGCTGGATCTACTGAAATACACTGCTGAGGGGAGCAGTAGGCAAGACAGGAGAGGTCTGCTCTGCTGTATGTGGGTTAGATCTCGGGCTAGGCATTAAACTCAGGCCATCGAGGTGACAATGCAGAGATTTAACTCCTAGGCCACCAGAGAGGCCCTAAAATGTCCATTTTTAACAGTGTTAGTTCTTCCAGTCCATGGGCAGGGAATATCTTTTCATTTCTTTGTCTTTATTATTTTTTACAGTATTTTATAGTTTTTATTGTACAGGTCCATTCCCTCTTTTGTTAAATTTATTTCTATTAATACTTTACAATGCAATAGTAAATGGGCTTTTCCCCTTGAATTCTCTTTATTCTAGTGGATTGTTTTCATTATAGGACTGCAATTTATTTTTAAATTGATTTTATAACCTGCCACTTTACTGTGTTAATTTCTTATTTTGATTTTTCATTTTAGTGGAGTCTTTAGGGTTTTCTATATATATTATATATTAGGTCATCTGTAAATAATGATAATTTTACTTCTTTACCAATTTGGATTCCTTTTTATCTTTCTCTTACCTAATTGCTCTAACTAGAACATCTAATACTATGTAAAACAGTGGTGAAAGTAAGCATCTTTATTTTATTCTTGGTCTTAGAGAAAAAGATTTCAGTTTCTCCTAATTGAGTGTGATGTTAGCTGTGGGTGTGACATAGGTGGCCTTATTATGTTTACCTATATTCCTTTTATCCCATTTTTGAGGGTTTTTATCACAACAGATGTTAAATTATATCAAATGTTTTCTCTGTATGTATTGATATGATCATACAAGTTTTATCTTTCCTTTTATTGATGTGGTGAATGAAAGTGATTGAGTTTCAGGTGTTGAACCCTGCTTACATTCCTGGCAATAGCTTGACAGCACTGAGACTTTAACCCCTTTACTACCAGGGAGACCCCTAAGTAACTTTTTCTTGAAAGAAATTGATTGGTAAGAAATCTTTGTATAATCATTTTAAGATTGTCTTATATGCATTGTCTCCCTAGGAAAAACTAATAAGCCATTGTTTATAAAAATCTCAGAATTGGTTTGCTAACTTCTATAAAAAATCCCTACTGGTATTTATATGGAACTTATTGAATCTATAGTGAAATTTGTGGAGAATTGCTATTTTAATTAAAACAGATTTTTAACTTTCTCCTGAATACACAGCAATCTTACTGTACAATAATTTAGATCATTACTATTGTAACTTAAATGTTATTGATGCCAATATTTCAGTTCTCTTTTTTAGCCTTACAAATTAACAGGATAATTTTATTGCGTAGAGGTAGATTTTGTTTAAATTTATCCTTATGCTTATCTTTTTGGGGCGATGGGAGAAAGGACTTACCATTACTTCTTGAAATTTGGTCTCATTTTGTGATTTGTTTTTCTCCTGAAGTTTATTCCTTACAAGAGACTTAGTGAGAGTTTTTGATGATAAACTATTTTTGATTTGGATTCCATTGTTTGAAAGTTAGTTTATTTGGATATAAAATTATTGATAGGCAGTTATTTTCTTCTAGCATTTCAAAGATATTTTTCCACTGATTCTTTCTTTGCGGTTTTACCTGTGAATAATTTTAGCCACAAATGTCATAGTCATCTTTGGTACTTGTCTGTTCCTCTTCTCTGATTTTTTAGCAATTTTTTCCATGGCATTTACTTTACTATGTGATGTGAATTTTTCATGGTATTTCTTTCTCTACCATGTGATGAAGCATGGATTTCTTTTTACATCTCTTCTTTGCAATCCTCTGAGCTTCCTGAGTTCCAGCTGATCTCCAATTACTGGAATTTCTCAGCTTTTGTTTCTTTTAATATTTTATCTCCCCTATTCTTTATATTATGTCCATAAATGTCTAATTTGGATTGGACATTAAATAGAAATTAATTTATTCAATAAATATTTTTTGAGGACCTACTAAATGTTGGGTACTTTTTTCTCCAGAGTTCTATCAGTAGATAAATCTAACTAAAATCTTTATCATCATAAAATTTATAGTAAAAGGCACAATGTATTAGATGATGATAACAGCTATCGGAAAAGAGGTATCAGAATGTTAAGAGGAGGGATGGGGTTATCTTCTTTTTTCTAAGTTTAAACATAAATGTTAAGTCAAAAATGCCTCATATAACATGCTTACTTGACTCACATAAACTTGATAGTTTTTTCTTAACCTTCCTTTCATATAGTACTATACCCAGAAATGGATGTCATCTCCAGAGAAAGTCTCACAGAACAGAGTACAGTGTCACTACAATTTTCCCTAAGTAATAATTCTGTGTTTAGTAGTGCTAAGAGCTGTTTGTATTTTAGTTTATATTTACCAACTTTAAAATGACCTTGATAGTTTGTAGCTGTAACATGTACATATCAAATTAAATGATCTCCGAGACCTTTTTCCTTGGCCTACATGCTACCACACGAAGATAGGCTCAGATGCAGCCTAGAATAGAGGCCACAATATCTTACAGTTTGGGGGAGAAATTATACAAGAAAAATAATATTACAAATATTACAAAAATATTAGGTACAGAGCCTTGTAGCCTTTGCCAATGAGAGACACTGAAGATTTACCTTCAATAGCTTAATGAATAAGCTACCTTTGTTATGCATCTTAATGTACATTAGATTTCCTTATATGTAAAAATGCTTTTTCATTTTTTGCTTTCAAGTAAAGATATATAGATTATAGTAACAGACTTATAAACAGATAAAACAAAGATATTGTAGTAAGGTTTACGTACATCTCTCTTCCTTCTAATATCTAATATCTTTGGATGTTCCATGCCTTACTAGCAATCTGCTCAATCTGCTGCCAGGGGACAAATAGCCTTTTACTCAAATTGTCAGCTTTGAGTTTTTGATGTGTTTTGGCTTATATTAGTTCCTCACTCTGTGCTTGCTTATAATGAAAGCAAATGTAATTGTGCACCAAATCACTTATTCATATTTCTATATTATCAGAATTTGAAGAGGACTTTTAAAGAAAAAGGACATTTTCAAATGAAAAAGAATTAAAATATTTTTAAAGGAACAAAACAACTTAAGGCATAAATATGAACTTTTGAATTTAGAACCTTGCCATCTCTCTCTCTCTCTCTCTCTCTTGCTCACTCTCTCTCTCTTTGTCTCTGTCTCTCTCTCTCACACACACATACACAATGCACTCTGTTTCTGTTTAAAAAAATCCACAATATTTGACCCTGCTTAAACTTTGACCCTGCAAAATTTGACCCTCTCATGGTTAAAATAGTATGAGATTGGTTGGGAAAAGTGACTTCAAAAGGATTCTTCTTTTTTTACTGAATAAATTTATTGCTCTAGGCAAATATAACTAGATGTTGGAGAGTATTTTGCTAACTTTGTTAAATAACTCCTTTATAAAATCAGACAGCTTCTTTACCCCTGTTTTTAATTTGACAACTAGTTCTGAGCGTCTGGGGAAGTTTGACCAGTGATTTATTTTTTTTTAAAGATTTATTTATACAAGCTGGGGTACAGGCCAGAGGCGTGGGGCGGCGAGAGGGTTCACCAGAGACAGAGCGGGGAGCAGAACAGGCAGATCAGAAATACGCTGCTGAGGGGAGCAGCGGGCGAGGCAGGAGAGGTCTGCCGCACCATGTGGGATTCTCCCTGGCCGGCTCCACAGCGCAGCGCTCAACCACTGCGCCACCGGGGAGGCCCTGACCAGTGATTTAAGTGATGGCTTGGTATGGCATGCTAGCCTAACTATATTAGGTAGGGAACTTTTTTGTAATTTGAAATGTAAGATTTGAGATTTATTTAACTGAAATAATGGTTTTTGCTTAAATATGCCTAGGAAGATATTGCTTACTTATATCTATAGTACTAACAGGTTTTTAGCTGAGAGTAGCTTTTAACTCTAACATTTTAGAATTTTTTGTTTCTTTATTTTCAGTGCTTCTGATTTAGTACTATTTTTTCCTGTATATAACTTAAATGAACCTTTATTTAAATATATTCCCACTTAGTTATTGTTCTGATTTGAAAAAGAATATTCTTTAGTTTTTCCTACTCTCACTTCAATTCTTGATGTTACATCATTTCTCATTCTAATAGCTGAGGAGATATATTTTAAATTTTTTCAGCAAGATTATAAGGGAAGTAGAAGAGAATTTGTAAATTATTTTGATTTCATCTTTGTTAAATCTCTTATCTACTTTTTTGAATTATATATTTTTGTAGAATATAGTTAATTTTGTCTTTTGTCAGAATTGCTGATCCTTTTTAATCCAACCCTATGAATAGCTGGGAGCAAAATTTTACAAAGCTTAATTAAGTAATTATGGTAAATTCCATGAACTGTTGCAAATTACATTAGTAAAACTGAATTAATCAACACTAAAGGATAGAGTTGTAAAAGGATAACTTGAGATGACCCAGAAACCAACTTCTTCAAGTTTGTTCTTCAGAAGTTCCATAGGTATGGTTATAATTCTCCAGTCTCTGATCCATCAAAAATTAATGTTTGATGAAAAAGAGAACCTCACTTAGTGGATGTGTCTGTTTTAGAGCTACTTCCAATTTTTGAGGGTATTAATTTAATGGAGAGGTAATTTTTTTCCCTCTCGAATTCTGCATGTTTAATTTATTTTCTGAAATACACATACTTGGGTGGAAATCTGTTATCTTAAATTGGACATTGTTCAGTTATCCTCATATTGTGTTGGGAATAGTAATCAGGGATATAGGCCACTACTATAAGAGGTAAGACCAAATGGTGTGAAGTTATCACTACTTTGGCATATATATAACCTTTTAAGCCTTTGGTGAAGAATTAATGAGTTGTTTATTATCAAAAATTATATTGATGGCATGTGAAATACATATCAGTAGAAAACACTAATGGATGAAATTTACTATTTAGTATAAAAAGGAAGAAAAAGTCTTAATAAGAATTTAAGAAAAATTAAATGAATCTTATTTCAAGTGTGTCTGTGTCATTTTTTAAAAAATATGATAAAATATTTTATGTGTCCTTTATTTCTCATCTAAATGACATGATACATAGAATTTTATTTCAATGAAAGAAATTACTTTTTATGTATTTGAATACATTTTCATCTTTTAAACCCAAATACAATTTTTTATATTCTATTTTGTTAAGTAATGCTGGTTTCCCCAAGGTATACTCTATAACCAAATTTATAATTTAAAAAAGATTCATTGCTGGACAATTCTGATTTTATATTTTTTTGTGGCTTATTTCAACTTTAGTTCTGTTGATGATGGTTCAGGATTCTGAGACATGAAAGTTAGAGCTTGTATCTGCACTTCTTTTTGCCCTTAACTATTCAATTCTCAGATATTGACCAGTGGAACAAGGTGATTGAGCAACTAGGAACACCATGTCCAGAATTCATGAAGAAATTGCAACCTACTGTAAGAAACTATGTGGAGAATCGGCCCAAGTATGCAGGACTCACCTTCCCCAAGCTCTTCCCAGATTCCCTCTTCCCAGCGGACTCTGAGCACAATAAACTCAAAGGTAGGCCCATCAAGGACAACTTAAGACCACTATGTGGGTCATGGACTAACAAGCAAGGGATGTTGACCCCTCTTTTTAATTTGAACCATCCCAGTTTATGGAGAGGGGTTCCTTAAATTATTTTTCTTATAAAGGAGGAAGTACCAAGGATTTTTGGAATTATATGGATATTCAGAAGGAAAGATAGTAATAATGTGTGTGGGTTACCTAGTTCTTAGGGCTTATTTAGAACCTTAAAATTATTTTGAAAAGTAATTCTAAAGGCCAACATATTATACATTTAAGTAATAGTCTCAATTTATTAAATGCAGACCTAACTTGCAAATTTAATTTATAGTTAATATAGATATAAGTGAGACAGGGTAACTAAAATAAGGCGATACTATTTCCAGGATTTGATTGTGTCCTCCAAACTTTGTGTCTGTTTGTGACAGTTGTTTCTTCTTCCAGATGCTTCTACTAGTCTCTGAATGGCAACAGAGCAAATTATTAGTAAATGTATTGCTTTTAAGGTCAGCACTACCCAAATGAAGATGAAAAAATACTAACACTTTCAGTAGAGATATTAAAGAATTTGTGTTTGATAATTGATTATCGATATGTGGGGTAGAGTAATCTCTTTACATGAAGACATTTGTAGTATAAATCACAAACTACTGATTAAATTAATATTTAGTGATGATGATGACAGCTCATGTAGAATAAGTACTAATTACTATGCTTCAGATATAAACTTTTTGAATTTTTTCCTTTTTAATTTGAACCTCTAGGGATATATTTTTTTAAAGATTTATTTATTTATGCATACAAGCTGGGGTACAGACCAGAGGCGTGGGGTGGCGAGAAAGTTCACCAGAGACAGAGTGGGGAGCAGCACAGGCAGAGAGATGGAAATACTGCTGAGGAGAGCAGCGGGTGAGGCAGGAGAGGTCTGCCCTGCCATGTGGGAATCTCCCTGGGCATCAATCTCGCGTCACCACTGCCGACAGCTCCACAGCGCAGCGCTTAACTGCTGCACCACCAGGGAGGCCCGGGATATATTATTTTTGCAAGTGAAAACTACTTTGCATATTTGTAATTATTAACTGTATTTTAATATAAAATTGGCCAATTGTGATTATATAAATAGAAGGAAAAATTTATTCTGTAATTGAAGAATAGCAAAAGACATTTACTTCAAATGGAAGAAAGATGAGGAACTGAAACATTTTCCTTCCCCCATTTGTTCTCTGCAAATAGTATTGATCATTGTTAGTGAGATGGTTTGATATTGATAGTTCATGCTCTTACTGTTAAAGTGCTCACATTGATGCCCCTTTATGAGCAGGGTGGGCTCATCTGGGATTATTTGAATCATGGGTAGGTTCATGGGAGTAATTGTGAAAGGGGAATCTGTGAGTTTTGATATAAAAACTTAAAAATCAAGAGATCTTTGGACAAATGGAATAAACACAGTCCCACTGAACTACTAGGAGATCATTGGCAATATGAATGATTAAATATTAAAAATTAATGTGTTACATATTCTGTTTTCTTGTTTTTCCTGTGAATTTTAAAGTGTCATCTAGGAAGTAGTAGAAATCAAATTTCTAGAATTGAGCTCTCAGCAAAATTATTGTTATTATTATTTTTTAAAGATTTGTTTATGCATACGAGAACTGGGGTGTAGGCCAAAGGTATGGGATGGTGAGAGGATTCACCAGAGAGAGTGGGGAGCAAAACAGGTAGATCTACTAAAGTACACTTCTAAGGGGAGCAGTGGGCAAGACAGGAGAGGTCTGCTACACCATGTGGGAATGTCCCTGGCCAGGGATCGAACTCATGCTGCAGTAGCTGCTGATAGCTTCATAGGCTGCAACTCAACCTGTTGTGCCACCAGGGAGGCCCCATCAGCAAAATTATTGATAGAAATAAAATGTCTTCTAATTTAACTAATGATTTCTTTGGTAAATATATAAATAAAATAATGTAAATAATACATAGAAAAATACATTTATTAAAACGTAATAACAAAAGAAAATACTAATGGCATGGAGACACACAGAAAAGTGTGTACTGTTCATTTCTTTTTCTGGCATGTCAAGAATTGTACTTTATATCTGAAAGAAAGTTACTGCTTGACCCTTGTTTACTTAGTTTCCTATCCATCCATTAAATGTGTTTGTCAAAATTAAAAAGTTTACTAATTATTTTTATCCATCATTTCAGCCAGCCAAGCCAGAGACTTGTTGTCAAAGATGCTAGTGATTGACCCAGCAAAAAGAATATCAGTGGATGACGCCTTACAGCATCCGTACATTAATGTCTGGTATGACCCTACTGAAGTGGAGGCGGTAAGGAAGTCACAGGCTTATTTTACTTTCCTTTCAAAAACAGTCATAGTGCTGAGTGTTGAAAACTGAAAGCAAAGAACACACAAAGGACCTTCACCACAAATTTCCATCACAAAGTTACTACTTACCCTGTAAAAGTTATTAAATGTACTTCTTTTCCAGGATTTTCTGTGAGAATGGCAATTTAGTCTAACAAACCTCTCTATGAAACACTTCCATTTGTTTTTGTAAACTCATTTACATCACCAGAGTGTCTCCTGTATGTTTAACTCTCAGCCTTTCCTGATGCAAGCTAAGTAGCAAAAATAATAGTGATAGAAGTTGTTTTCCCGTTTCCTTTATAAGATACCTGCCAGTAGTAAAGTAAGGGGTTCAGATCATTTTGATTATAGGGCTTTTACCAGGCAATTGGTGACTTTGTAAAAACTTGTGTGAACTAGATGAGAAAAAATTGAGTTTTCTTACAAAGACATTTCTGGTGGATTCTACTCTTGATTTTAGCCAAAAGACTGAGAATTGATTCTAGTGGATTCTAAATTGACTATGAAAGTGAGATATATCTCTGTATTTTAAATCCAGACATACTTTAATATTCTCAGAAACATAACTAATTTTCAACCCTTTCATATCTTCTCTCCATTCACTCTTTTGTCTTTGCCTTTTATTTTTCCATGTGGAACCAGGATTTATAGGCACCGGGGTGTGGCTGCCCATGTGTGTTCTGTGGGTCCCCTGCTGGGACTGTACTCTTGTCCTTGTAAATGTTACTATCACCAATTTTATCTTCTCCTCAAAACACCAAAATCTCCAATTCCTAGAATATCTATGCTAAATTATCTCATTTTCTTATATATACTACCTCCCCATTAATATGTTTAAATTGACACTTAATCATCTGTTTGAAATAATCTTTTGTTTTCTTGTCTCCTTCCCTATACCCCAACGTGTTCTTGCTCAAGTGCATCTTTGCCTTCTTGCAGTTTCCTTTCTTCTGCTTCATTGTGTGTTTGCCCATGTCAGAGCTGCTGGATTCACGCTAACAAGCTTCGTACCCCTTCATTCTTCACTAGAGGAGGTCTCCCAGTTGGGAGTGAGGGTTATTCAGAATTGAATGTTGTAGACATGATAGTCAGCAAGCTACTTTTCATAATGTAATCCAATCCTTAAGCATTCAAAAAAACTGGAGAAAATACATCAGAGATAAATGAGACCCTAGTGTGGAAAGTGAGGTGTAACACCATCTATGGTAACATTTTCTTATGATTAGCTCTTTTAAGCAACTTTAAAATGATGCTGAAATTTCAGTTTGCTTTGAATTAATATTTAATTTCTCAATTTTATTTTTCATAATAAAATCCTTAAATATTTCTCAGTTTAATTATAATGCTCTTGAGGCTAATATGTGTTCTTGCCACTAAAATATGGAGTCTCTTCCAGTCTTTCACCCTTTGGGGACACTTTCATAGATGTTCTGGGGTAAGAATGACGTGATGAAGTAACTAAGAGAAACCATGACATATATGTACATGAAAATTAAGTGTAAGAATTTTTTTCTCTGATGATATTTGAGAATATAGGTTATGTTGATAAAAGTTATAAATGAGCATAATTTATTTAAAAATGCTGCTCCTTGGTTGTTTTGATAGTATAAATCATGTGAGATGTTTCTCTTTCCTTACCTCTAATTTAATGTGTGTAATCTGTTTTTAATGGATTGTAGCCTAGAGTTTAATTAAAGTCATAAAGTCTGCATTTGTAATTCACTTGTAATTATGTTGCCCTTAAAACAGTTGCTTAGAATCTCTAACAACTTATTAATGAATAGTGTGAATGAGTTTTTAAATTTATTTTAAATTTTTTATTAATTTTTTTTTGACAGATGAACACATAAAACTTAGGGTAGTTAAATAGCTAGACTTTTTGTCTCAACTTCAATATTGTAGTGCTGGGGCGTGTATGGCAATAGCACAAGACATGTGCATTCTAGGAGAATGATTTGATAGAACCTATAAGTCTAAGAGAGGGGGTCAGTTACTACACAGGACAAGTAGGTATTTGACATGAATTGATTATGCAAGGGTAAATGTATTTTACATCTAGACATGTGGCAGTGAGTAGGCTGGAATCCTGATCCTTATTCTATGAAATGTACTGCAGAGGTCACATCTAGGTTGAGAAGTATCCTAAAGGTACTGGAAACAATAATCAGCTATGTATGTTTTCTGCAGTACCCTTGAAATTGATGCTTTTGTTATTGCATGTGACTATGTATTCAAAGTAAAAAAAAAACCTTTATTTGTTCACAGACATGTGGTCAAAGCTGTAATGTTTTCTTCCAGTACTGATAAGATTATCATGTAACTCCAGTGTGTCGCTATAGTCCAAGTAAATTAAAGTATCAAATAGTATTTCCATGACTATAAGTCATCAAGGAGATGCAAGCTGAAGCATCTCTTAAGTAAATCACTCACATGATATAATGAGGGAAGAAAATTCAAAGATGAGAGGAAAGAAAGATAAATTTCATTGGTGCAGGGTAGTGAAACTGAAAGAGACTGTGTTATCTTTGGGAAATGTAGAAAGGAGAGTGGAGAAATGTTATGTGTACTCACATATTAATAATACTACAAGCCATATTATCACTTTTCCAAAAGTGCCAAGGTACCAACATGGACAGTGAAGAGTATATGAGTGTTGCTGTAACTCTAAGAGAGAAAATAATTCATATACCCATGAGATGGAAACGTTTAAAAATTGAATATCAAGGTTAAGCGTGATCTGTATAATAGCACTTAAAAATTTTGAAGTTGCAATTGCTCAAATTATTCTCAAGTTCTTAAAAAATATTGAGTGCAACAAAAGAATGTGGCGCAAAGAAAGCAAAATTGGTCACATTTAATGTAAATGCCTTTTAATGAAAATTAGATTAAGTGAAATTAAATTAGCTCTGGTTCAGTATTCATCAAGATGGCAAGTTAGATATGTTAAAATGCAATTTATTAAGTTATAGGTATATTCAGAGCTATGAAAGATGGAATGGGCTTAAATTTCTGTTCTGCCATTTGCTAGCTGGTTTTGATAAATTTTTTTTAACTTGCTACAACTCAGTTTTCTTAACCAAGAAAGAGGAACAATCATACTTATTGTGTAGTGTTCACCTGAGAATATAAAGGGTTAATATACATAAAGTGCTTAGTGCAGTCTCTTGGGAGTTAATAAGGATCCTAATAATCCTAATAAATCTAATCCTACTAATAATTAATGAATTGTTATTCCCATTATTATTACTGCTGTGACTTGTACATGCAAAGCGTTAGTACCTTTTGATAATAAGAAAGACATGTTTGGTGAAAAATACCAGCTGACTAAGAAACTTAAGAAATATTCTACATCTTTTTTAATAGTCACTGAAAGTGACCTAGCTCCTACAGAATTTTAGCTGTTGTTCCTTTTTTACTGATGTATACATGCCTCTACGTTGCGAGTATAAAAATCTAGTATGGTTAATTTAAACCAAAATAAAGACAAATTATGTATTTCATAAATTCTCATTACAGCTGTCTTTATGAAGTCAGTGGTATTTGAGGGACTCAATTTAAATATCTTTCCTGCTGAGGGAAATAGACAAACAGTGAGAATGAGTTGCCTCACTTTTACCAGATTGTTGAGTTTAGAGATCCCGCTAGAATAGGGGTGGTTGTACCTGCAAGCCTGAATGTAGGGTGACAGAGCTCTCTTGGGGAGCATTTTCTTGAACTGCAAGTGAAGAAAGAGTTGAGTCATGATGTCTCAGAGCATATAAAAAAGTAAATTAATATGATCATGAAATATGGTCATTTTTTAATAATACAGTTTTATTTCTGTCCCAAACTCCAGAGCACCCCAAGAAAGTGCCTGAGTACAGAAGCCTGACTAATGACTTCTGTGGCTGTTCTTTACTGTGAGTAAGTGTAACAGACAGAGAGAGGTAGGAGGGATAGTGGAGATGTGTTCAGTCAAGAAACAAAAGATATTCCAAATCCAAATCATAGGGGAGTAATCATCATAGGGAAATAATTACCATAGAGAAGCCAATTTAAATACACAGGATCAGAGGGGGACATTTTTTTTTACTCCTCAATCCATGACAAAAAGAGAACCATTGTGGAAGGTAGAATGTTGCTGGGGCCAGATTTATGGCCAGTGGTGACCCATCAATTTACTGTTGTCTTGAAAGCTCTATTGCTGGCTCAGATACTATCCTAAATTGCTCAGTTTCCTCTGGGAACCTGAGCATAGGGGAAGACTGAATCGCCAGTCAGGCGATTAGTATCTAAATTTTTGTTCTACTAGAGGCAAGTCCTGGGTATTTAAGGTGCCAGAGGAGAGATGTCAGGCAACCCACACTTTCTCTATGACAGTTGATATAGAGGAAAATTCTAGAACAGAGGTGTGGAACATAGGGTGACAGCTGCCATGTGGACTGAGGAGAGAGTCTGGGAATGTTTTGCTTGGGGATATACAGAAACATGTCATCCTTAGAGATCAAGGGAGAGGTGTGACTAATCCAACCAAGATTGAGAACAGCGTGATTAGGGATGATAAGCCAGCTCAGAGTTTATTATTTCTTTTTTTTTAAAGATTTATTTATTTATACATACAAGCTGGGGTACAGGCCAGAGGCATGGGCAGCAAGAGGGTTCACCAGAGAGAGAGCGGGGAGCAGAATAGGCAGATCAGAAATACACTGCTGAGGGGAGCAGCGGGCGAGGCAGTGCTCAACCGCTGGCGCCACCAAGGAGGCCCTATTTATTATTTCTTACTTCAAGATTAATTTGGAGATCGGGGCAGGACTGGGTAGGAATTTAACCTACTATATAGATCCTGAATAAAACTGACTGATCTTCAGATTCCCAGTGAGAGTATAATCTGGGAAAGAGAATAGCACTTACATGTATTAGTGCTATAGTTCAGTTCAAATAAATAGTGAGAAATTGTAAGCCTATACTAGTTAGAAATGTTAAATATTTACTGTTTGTTTATAACATGAAGTAACTATAGGCTCTTGAATGTTTTACAGATATCATTATTTCCTATTTCATTACCTTAGGGATTATGTTATTTTTGCTTGTGGTGAAAGAATTTACAGGAGCAAGTTAACCTGACTCTATTAAGCTATTTTATCACAAGGTCATTGTGGATTTTATGCACTTTGAGCAGTTACTGCCTGACATTATTTTAACCATGTTCTTGACTGCCATTGGAGCTTAATGGTCATTACCCAAGAGAACATGAGATACTCAGCCATGCAGGAAATGTACATTATTTTCAACCTTCCAGTGATATAGATATTTAGGTTTTAATGTTAGGTATGTCTGGAGGTCTAGTCAAGGTAAATCTTTAATGAGAACTTAGAGATCATATGGAGTGATTTGTGCTGCAGTTCAGCAAATACCAATGTTCAGAATATTAGTGCTATAGCTGTGAGTGCTGTATAGACAAAGGACCAAAAGCCATGATGAGGAGAGCAGAATAGGGTAGGCATGGAATCAGACAGGACTGGACATAGAATCAGAAGCCTGTGGCCAAAATAGTATAGGCTGCAGAGCTTGGGGTGAAAATCCAGACTGAGAACTGATGTGGATAGATGAATCAGACAGGGCAGGTGTTTAAACCATTTCAATATACAGACATATGATTTAGTCTCAGAGGGCTGAGTCGATGTCACCCTGAAGGACATTTAAAAAACAGTAAGGCAGAGGAAGTTTTCTAATAGGCAGTGCGAAAGTCAAGAGCAAATATTCTTGGACTAACCCAGAACTTTAGCAATGGTTGGAAGCTACTACTAACCCTAGAGCGGGGAGATGATTTACTGGAATGTAGGGATGGCCTATCTTGCGGGAACTAGTTACAAAAAACAAAAAAAACAAAAAAAAAAAACAAGAGATACAGCTCTTTCTGAAGAGCAAAAAGGGAAGAAATGGCTAAGGCTTCTCCCCACCAGTTTCCTAGTAGAGAGTCTCATGTTGGTTGAGATCAACCCTAAGTCACTAATAGGTGAACTTAGATACAGCGATCTTTAGGGATCAGCTCCCTGAGACACAGAGAAGATAAAGGAAGGGTGAGGGCTGGCTCTTGCCTATTCATTCATTTTCCATAGCTCAGTATCCCCAAATAAATAAAATTGAAGTAACCAAGTAGTAAGATACACATATTCTGTGAAAAGTCTTTGGAGGTTGGAAGAGGTGTTCAGGGCCTTGTTTTGGGTAAAAGTAAAGTAAACATTACTTTTAATATCCTTGTGACTTCTTACTAAGAATCACCACTTGTTAGTCTTGGCATAAGACTATTTCTCATTAGACTTTTTTTTGTCAATTAAAAAAAAATTTATTTATTTACTTACATTGTTGTTCATTTCTCATTAGACTTTTTCTTGAATGTGTGTAGTTCCTTTCTTTTGTATGTTGGTGTCAGTTTCCAGCTATTTGTTGTGTGGTTGATGAGCCAATATTGGATAATTTATGCTTGAAGGAATGAGGGCTGCAGCCTGTTGTTTTCCTTTAGGTTGTTTTAATTCTACTTTGCTGCTGCTAAATAGGTTGACCTCTTTTGTTCTTTTTTTCCTCACTCACCTTTTCTACTTCTTCCTTCTTAGTCTTTCCTTTTCTTCTTTCCTTTTTTCTTTTTATTCCACTCCTACTGACCTTTTTACATAGACTTACATTATGTTTAACAGTTTAGTATTATTTATTTATTCTGTTAACATTTATTTAAACCATTCTGTGCATCTTAATACTGACCTAAGTACTGCTGATTCAGCAGTGAATTTAAAAACAAAAGTAAGTTCCTTGCCTTCATTTATCTTAGTAAGTTTTCACTCAGTTAAAAGTGCATGGAAAAATTTTTTTAATGTTTGGGAATCTTATAGCATCATCTCTGGACATAAATTCTTCCAAGTATAGGCTATCTGGCTTGTTTGGCTATTTAATTTGTGTTCCATGTGTGATTTTCTGGATATAAGAGGAATATATAATAACTTGTTCCTCTCAATGTTAATCAGTTATAACTAAGTCGCTATGATTATTCTTTAATCTTTAATCACATGTGCCTCAATTGCTTTGATTATATTTAATAAATTATGATCAGCTGGCTTTAGTTAGGATTTAAAAGTTGGTTTGGCTTTGAACATAAATCAGTGTCCTGACAAGGCTTTAGTAACTGAAATGCATAGATAAAATTATTATTGCATAATCAAAGGATCCTGTAGTTGGCAAACTACATAATGGAGAGAACTAACTTACAGTTTAACTAATCAACTATTAATATATTGATTATCTAGGGCCTTGAAATAAATTGAAATAGTTAAGGGTTACAGTAGGGAATTATTCTTATTCTCTAATTCTAAGTCTCGAATATTTTCATAGTAAAAGCTAATATTATTTGATTATAATATGTTAAGTTGCTCTATCAAACCGACTTTATCAATGAGTTATTGCTTATATTACCTCTCTTTATTAAGTTATTAACTATGCCTTAGCCATTTGTTTTCTACTGAGTTCTGTTGAGTCTATATATGTTCCTAAAGCATGGTAAGGAATAGGCTTTTAGATATAATCAATTATAAATGTATTTAATACATTCTGCTAGACTCAAAATATATATAAATTTAGGTATAAGGAAATACATAAGCTATAATGAAGATGAATTTGGTGTATATAATGTTCAAAGAGTTCATTAGTGCTTGTCTACTTTTGGGAAATAGAACACTGAATAAAATGTGTATGTGCTTGCTTTAAATATTTAATAATCTCTTTATTAAATTAGTGAGTTTGAGTTTAACCCTGCTGTGTTAAGCATGAGGTATCTACAGGAGGTGATTTAAACAAATTGTGAATGATAAATGTTTTCTGTATAGGCCATATTTCTCCCTTTGAGAGGAAAAGAGAGTAAAACCATTAAAATTGACATTTCCCTTTTGTGAATAATGTCAGAAGGTTAGGGTATGTCCTCAGGATGGTTTATGAGTAAGTAATCTGAAATCCAGAAGGCACTCTTTTTGTTTCCTGATTTCCCTCATGGGATAAACATAGATGTTCAAAACAGTTAGTAGATATCATTTTTGTTTGTTTTTGACTTTAGTGTGGTTGAAAAGGAAATCAGTTTGCAGTTTGTTATATAAAATTTAATAATAACTCTCAAACTTTAGAAGGGAACTTTTAAATATTTAAATAAATATAACATGCAAATTTGAGCTATTTTAGGAACTTTTGTAGTATCTGAAAATTTTTATTGGAGAAAAAAATTGTTTTTTTTCTTAGATAGTTTGAGTCTTTTTTTTTTAAACTTTGGATTTAGGTTTAGAAAACTTACAAAGAGTTTACTTCCATCTTTGCGACAAGATATATCGTATTTGACAAAGCACATCAATTGAGTTTTCTCAGGAAAGCCCTAATGGGAACTTTTATAAAGGAAATTATTATCAAAAAGATTTCTCAGATCATTTCTGTCATTTTAATAACATCAAAAAAGCTATATGTAAATTATTTTAAATATCTTCATAAGTAAGACAAACTATCCCAATTCAGAGCAAAAAAAAAAAAAGGAAAAATTGTTAGTGCTTTCATTTCCACAGTATGTGATAGTATTTGTGATGAGTGTTATATTTGACAGTCAATTTGAATAATATTTGAGCACAGTCATTTGTCTGGTCTATAATCTATGTGCAGGTCACTGGTGACATTTTGTTGTCAGGAGTTGGAAATGCAAAGAGGTTACTGAGTGATGTTGTAAATGAAATATCATTATGCTTTTCTCCATTCTAAAATTGCCATCATTTAAATTCTGCTTTTCAGACTAAATGTTCCTATGAATTCTTTTAAATATGATTTGTTCTACTCACATGGAGTTAATAAACTAGCTGAATCCCTCTCTCAGCTGTTCTCTCCATCTGTCCTGATACAAGGACTATCTCTTTGAGTCTTATGATTTCTTATTATTGCAGCATGCATCATGCTGTGAAAAACCTAGTATGACACCCTGGCAGGCCTAATTTGAGAAATAGTTTAGTGCCATCTATCTGTCATGGAAGACCCGTTTAGTGTGGAGTTGAACTCTAAGTAGGCTTGCTATACTCAGAATGTATATAAATTTAGAAATAAGTAGGAAGAAACATGAGCTACAATGGATTTGAATTTGATGTAGTCTAATTATGTGTTTAATTATAGAAAGAGAAATTCATATTTTGTGATTCTTATTTGCTGGGAACGTTAAATCAATGTCACTAATTCCTAATATTTGCCATTTGTGGAATTCTAAATTTCCATCTGTTCATGCTGATGTATTCTTTCAGAAGCATAATGTGAGCAGTTTACTAATTGGTTCCAGAGAAAATATAACTTCCATTACAGTTCATATGCCCAGTGCCTCAGCTGTTAATTCAAAATATCTTTTGAATCTTGTTGGGATTGTTTTGATGCCATGAACTATGTTGGTGGGAGCCTGTCAAAATGTTTGTTGTGGATGGATTGAGCCACCTGCTTTTAGTGGCCCTTCTCCCTACATGACTTATAAAAAGAATATGTATTTCACTCAAACACTAATTTATTTGTCTCTAATTTTAGCAAATTGCTCTAATGAGGAAAAATATTCTTCTTGATTTCAAATCAGTGAGAATTGTGGCATCCACTGACCATATAAGATTCTTGACTCTAAGCTGGAGTAGTTGAATTGAATATAGTTCATTTTCAGAAAATACTGTTTTGCTGACTAGCAGCATCTATGCTCAGATTTTTCTTTGAGTTATTTAAATAGTGGCTATTGTTAATTTCTTGAATACACCAATGAAGGAAAATTGTTTTTAAAATGTTGGGAGATGGTAGCAGAAATTATTTTCTAGAGCATTTCATATTTGGTATTCTCTGAACGTCTGAGTTATAATGTGCTATCAGATTCTTTCAAGTCTAAGATTCCCTCTACCACCCCCTTTTTTGGTTGACTTCTTAAGTATTGTGATATCCACCCATTTAACTCAAGACAGTAGGCATTTGTGAGAGTGTATTTCATTTTTTGTATATTTTCATCCTTGAATTAAGGAATCCTTGTAACAGCTGTCTAGGATGCCACAAGTTAGTTTAACCCATAAATTGTGGGAGAAAAAAATAAAACAAGTAATGCTTTTCCTTTTTTGAGTTGGTTCTAAGAGATAAGCAAGGAAGTCACTGTCAGGACATGTAACATGTTCTGTCAATGTCACTTACAAAAGTGTGTAAGAAGAATAAAAAGAAGAGGAGAGAATAGGAGTAGGTCAGAAGAGAGATTCTCTGTTATCTTTGCCTTGAGATAAGTAGTGGTCATAAAAATAACGAATCTCTAGGGAGCCAACATTTATAATTTACATTCCTATCTTGCTTGCTTACCTGCAGTGTTGCTAAAATAATCAAACTACATTGTTCGCGCGCCACAATTATTTTGTCTTTCATAAAATTATCTTTAATCTTTTGCAGATAAGTTCTAGGACATCTCTAAGGCACTCCTACCCATTCTTCTATCATTATGAGTGTTCCAATAGATTCTTTATGATAAAGAAAGTGATGCAGTTTCATAGAAGTGGGGATATTTTCTGCAAGGTCCATCTACTAATTATTATATATAAACCCTGTAATTTAAAGGCCATATCAATTTTAATCCTAGCAGAGATGCTTATATGGTAGATAGCTTTGAGTTTTTTCCTTGTTTTTGTAGACTTTAGTGTCCTATATGAATCTTCTAGAAATTCTCAGTATAAACCTTATTACTAATCAATAATCTACTTTTGTTCTCAACACATGACTAACTTTTATTAAACATTTTTGAAATAATGACAGACACAGATTAAGTTTCAAAAATAGTGCATAGACTCCCCTAAGCCTTTATTTCCCCAGTTGTGACATCTTATCCACCTATAATACAATAGCAAAACTAGGGAGTTGACATTAGTACTGTTTACTAGACTATGGGCCACTTATTCATTTGTTTCAGTCAAACATGAATTCACTTTTCTATGTGTACAGTTCAATGTAATTTTATTGCATGTTTATATTCTTGTAACCATGGCACAATCCACATGGTGAACTGAAATATCATAGCTAACTTAACATTAGAAAGATTAAAAAGTGTACTAAATGAGAAATATGAACCATTTATCTTGCCCTTTTGCATTTACCTGACATCTTTTAGTATACTTTTATCTGATATTTTAAAAGAATGAATTATTTTTCCCTCCTAAGCAAAAATATTAAACATTAGCATAGCAATTGAGGTAAGATGAAAACTGGGGTGGGCAGGAGGCAAGATCAAGTCAAGATATCACCCCCAATGTAACAAACTTTGCCCTAGAAAAAGAGCACACAGTGTCATTAAAAAGCATAAGTTGATCAGTTAGAGTAGACCTATCCTTGAAATGGTGTAAGTGATTTTTCTTCTTAGTTTCTCTATGAAAGGGAAAAATGATATTCACACTGTGGTGACACACATCACTCTATTCTACAATTAACATTGCTGATTTCAAACACTGTTTTCAGAAAAATATTGTGAGATTTTGAAATAGAGGATGTGAGAATGAGTTACTCTGTGGACTGGCGACTTCACCTTTTGGGGTTTCTCTATTTCTTACTGCTTTTGATCTTTTGACAATTTCTATATGTTGTAGAAAATTGATGACAATGCAAATGATTTTTGTTCATAGAAATGAAAATGTCTTATTCTATTGGAATGCCGTTGAGTTTTTTTCACTGAACAGTAACCACTTTTCATCTATCTTTGTAAATTCATTTACATTCCTGATATTCTGTATAAGCATGCTTTATTGTTCTCCTTTGAATCAGTTGTAACTCCTCTTCTCTTCTCTACTATCCTTTCTTTCCTTTTGACCTTTCCTCCATTCTCCCTCTCTCCTAATCTCAGAAATCTTATTTTCATGTATTAATATCTGTTAGCTTTATAAGTATTTAATGTTGTTTAATTGTCTGCTTTGTAAATGTTCAAAATTTGTCTTTGTCATTCTGACTTGCTTTACTACACATAATTCTTCTGTAGTTCCTCTTACATTTTGTTGTAAGTGGCAATATTTCATTTTTCCTTATGGTTGAACTGTATTCCATAGTGTGGATATACTACATCTTCTTGATCCAATCTTCTATCAATGGACATGCTTACGCTTTTAAATCTTCTCTGGTTTGCTACCTAAAAAGTATTTCTTTGCCCTCTCTTTACAAGATTTATTGAGGTTTAAATTCATGGTATATGCTTTTTGCATCTGTGTACTATGTTGAATACTTTCCAGAAGCTGAAGATTTACAAATGAGAGAAACATTTTCCTGTCCTTTGGAGTACACAACCTAACACTAAGCTCCATTATCCTGGGGTTCATTTATCCCTAGAAGTTCCTTGAATGGGCTTCTGAGGGCTTGAAAAACATCCTGAAACTGGATGCCTGTCGTCATGTTTGTACATATTCCTAGGAATATGGTTGGTTCATAGACATTATGGGATTTTGGAGCTTTTACCTCCAAATTATTATAAAAAATACTAGTATGCTAGAGAAAGTTTTGGATGAGAGACTATTCTAATATGAATAATTTATATCAAGTATGGATGATCTACTGTTAGAACTTACTATCAGTTATAAACACAAATAAGAAATCTAATGTAATTTCTAGAAAAATTCTTTGAGATAATTTTTTTAATGGTATGTTGTACCATTATTTTACATCTATGTTTAGCAACCTAGAATTTTCTTCCTCACGTGTCATACACATAGTCCTCCACCATAGTCCATTATGCTCTCTCCCCTACCGTGTTCTTAAACCTCCTATCACTTCTCTTCTGGATACCTCAAGTCTGTGATCAGCTTTCAAGTGTTGGTTTTAAAGTTTGTCTATCCTACACTTTGTTTGGTTTTTCTATATTTCACATATAAGTGACACCACCCAGTGTGTATCTTTCTTTTTCTGATTTATTTCACTGAACATAATCCTTTCCAACTCTGTCCAGGTTGCCGCAAATGGCATGAGTTTATCTTTTTTGATAACTGAGTAGTATTCCATTGTGTATGTATACCACATCTTCTTGATCCATTCATCTGTTCTGGACCACTTAGGTTGTATCCATTACTTGGCTCTTGTAAATAATGCTGCAGTGAACATAGCCTGTAGGTTTTCTATCCAAAGTAATTTTTTATTTGTAGCAAAAGATCCTTTTACCTCGAAGGGTCTTATTTTTTTATAAGGAAGGGGTTGTAGTGGAAGTGATTGATAAGTATAAAGCAAAGCACATATGCTTTCAGTTATTATTAGTTTTAACATTTATAGAAAATATGAAATAGTTTCCTATGGTCCTGGGCAGGTCGAAAATGGAATTTCTTCAAGAAATAGAATGAACAGCCTAACAGCCATTGTCTACTTTTCAAGCAACTCTTTTCTTGTGCTGTGAGGCTTTCAAGGGTTCAGTTGGGAGGCTGGCTTATATCTTTATTTTTGCAGTATATTACAGAGAATAGCAGATATCATGAGAATAATAGGTCTAACTTTCTTCACATTTTTGTTCCACTTTGTTTCTCCTAAGACCTGACTCTGCACTATCAATTTTTCTCTCACATTTTTGTCTCAAAGATTTTTGTATGTTTTTTTGATTAGTTTTCTAAGAAGGTGGTTATTATTGTATATTGCAACATAAAAATGAAAAAAAAAAAACATGAACAGCAAAAGCACAAAATAGGGTCTACTTTCTTTACTATGCTCAGAGGGTGGAATTAACTGTCTAGAAAGTATAACCTTTAATGATGCTAAAAATGAATGTGTGTGGTCATGGGAAAATAGACAGTAATTAAACCTGTAGGATGTTGTAGGGTAAGTTTTTCTGCCCTCCCATCAATGATAGACCTCTGCAGGCCTACACGCATGCCTGATGGTGGGGTGTAGGCCTGTGTGAGTGGGCGCACCTGGGCCTGGGGAGACTGAGTATAAAAGTGCAGCGTCACAGGCGAAACAGAAACAGAAGGAAAAGAAGAGGCAGAAGCACAGAGGTGGTAGAGAACTGAAAGTGGAGCAGAGGACCGTTAGGGGTGCAGCAGAGACCACGAGAGCACGAGAGAGTGAAGATTCGTTGGGGGCTGGGAGACCTGTCAGCCTCCCGGCCCCCTGGCCCCCAGCCTGCCCTGCATCTGGTTGCCTCTCTGCAAAAGATAATTAAAAACCTAAAAAGCCACCGAGGGCTCCAGGACTCCTCCTTTGACCCGTCTGCCCAGCTCCGTAGAGAACCTGCTCTTGGTGCTCTTCGTGCCATTACAGATGTTTATTTTTATTTATTTTTTTGCCCCAAATGATAACTGTAGAGATAAAACCAGCTTGTCATCAGAACTATATACTAAGACAAAAAAAAATAGTGTGTAGATTGGGAGTTTGAGGAACTGAAGAATCAAAAGAGTGGGAAAGAAATAATCTTGAGAGCTAAATCATGGTAATTTTAGATTCAAAGGAAAAGGCTGCATCTGAACATTTTCTTCCCAAATGTAGAGGCATTGCTGAGCCCTAGGGCTTTCATTATATGCGAGGAGAAGGTAGAATGGGTTTCATCCAAGGATGAGACAGAATATTAAAAAGGTTACACTCCCTTTTTATAAGTCTATTAAAATTTCATGGGCTTTCTCAGCGTATGTGCTATAATAAAATTATTATGTCCCTTTCTAATGGCATGGCCATTGTAAGAATGATAAAAACCACTTTCATAACTTGTTGCAGGTTCAATATGAAACTCAGGGGCTAGTTTGTGAAATATTGGTTGACAGTATCTTCTAAAAGAGTGACGCTTATTATTTATTAAAGTACTTTTGATTGGTGACCTAAAGAACTTCTCTAGTTTCTAATTCCAGGAAGAATATGATTCCCATTTTTATGCACTTTTGAAAAGCTGAACTCCTTTAGTTTCCTCTGAAAGAAGTGAGGAATAAAGTAACTATGCCTCAGGCACTTTTTCTAAATATTTCTTATCTAAGATGTTTGTTATTTTGGACTAAGTTCAGTAGAAAACACTTTTTCAGTAGAAAACACTTTTCATTTCATGACATACGCACCAGAATGCTGTTTACATAGTAGAGCAATCTGTCACCACTTTTTTTCTGAAGTAAGTTTTTCATGTTTCAAGTTTTTCATGAAGTTTTCCCTGTTCCACTGTCTTGTAATTCCTGTTTGATTACAAAGGAAAGTTTTTCATAGTCAAAATTCCTATACTTGCAGTCACAGGGATTTCTGAAGTACTTAGTTGCTCTCTCATAAGTAGAAGACCTAGCTATAACTGAAGTGAAAATTTGGTTCACAATTAGTTCATTTATAATATTGTGCAATATAATATAGCCTTCTCACACCAAAGGGTCCTAGAGAAAGGGAAGCGAGAAAGTGTGTGTAGAGGTCAAGATCATGAGAGGGTGATAATAGATTGTGATGGAAGCCACTGGGGGCCGCATCTAGAAGACCTGGACTAAGTCCCCATCCTACCTTGGACTGGGCCATTGCATTCATCCCTAAGTTTTTATTAAACTTCAGTTACACAAAGCCATTGATTATTCATGAGTTATAATTTAAATGAGGCCTAGTTTCTGCTTTTTCATAGTTATAGTATTATAACATTGGTAGTTAAGAAAATGAGAAGTTGTAACAATTGGTAAAATCTGTGAAAAGGGAAACACAGAGTGCCACAGAAGCACAAAGGAATAATGTGTTACCCCTTTTTCTTTGACAAAGAAGGTTTTCAGGAGGAGGAAAAGCTTGAATGGGACCAGAAGGATGGACAGGAGTTAGCCAAGTAAAAGGAAGGTGGGTGGATAGCATCTTCTTGGTATAGGAAGCAGCTTTTGCAAACGCCAGGAGAGAAGAGAAACCTCTCAGTTCCCTGAGGGACTGCAAGTTAATTCGGTATGGCCCCAGATGAAAGGGGTGAGAAATATATGCTGAGATCAGGGGGGAAGCACTCTAAGTCATTTTAGGGAGGACCCATGCTAAAGGCATGGGAAGCAGCTGTAGGCATTTTAATCACGGAGGTGTGTTTTAGGCATATTCTCACCGGTAGAATAATGAATATTAGCAGAAAGACCAGATAGGATGATGATGAAACAATTAAGATATAATGAAAAAATGGACTTCAATGACAGCGGTGATGAAAAAGAATGACAGACTCAGAGAAATTTAGCTGGTATGCTTGGCACAACTAATACTAATATTTACCGATGAAATGTGCTAACAATGTCTTCAAAAGTAAAATAAGACTATATGTGGAAGTAAATTTTGGAAACACATGATGTGAAAGAGGTACTCTTTAGCTTATATATGTAATTGAAGTAGCTTAAATCTAAAATTTTTAATCTATATGACTTATGAGAAATAAAATTGTTATCTATTTTGATCATATTACCAAAAAGCTCAATTTCAATTATTTCCTTTTTGCATTAGTCCTTACACTATTTCATTACTGAATGAAAAAATGTGCCCTGTTTTAAGAAGATTCATTATATGAAATGTATTTATTAAATGGAAAATGAGGGGCAAAAGTAGTGGCTTAAATTAGTACATAGTTCTCTCTCTTTGTGTTTGTAAATAGGAAACGTGATTCATAAACTGTTTTCTCGCAGAGCATACCTGATAAACACAGTTAGCAACTCATTATTGTCACCAGCTCTCACTAAGGGAATGATTCTTTTAGGAAAGTATGTTAGAGTCTTGTCGGTAACTTAAAAGTTTTTTCTCCTCAAGTGATTCTGTTCCCTCTTCCATCTCCCCAAAAACATCTCTTTTTACCACTCATGCCTTAGAAATTGTTCATGTAAAAAAACTTGAAAATAAAGGTTTTATCTCATTCATTATTTATCATCCATGTAACTCTGGGTTTCTAACACACGGTAGGTCTTCAGAAATATTAATTGAATTAATCAAAGTTTTAATTACTTTCCAATTGACTATTTTGTTTAACCTTCCCACCATTCCTATTCTACATTACCTTACTTAAAAGAACCCTTACCACCTGCTTACCACAGAGTAATGCTTGCTACTACTTCTGAGTATCATTACTCCCATTTTGCAGAATTTTTAAATGCTTTCTATACAGTAGCACAGCTAAAAACCAAGGTTTGAAGCCAGTGTTCATTTCATTAGATCACAATGCCCCTTTAAAAATTCAATTTTTCTTTACAAAAGAGGTCTTTTCAAAATGTATATACTTACAACATTTAAAATTGAAATACATTTACAGTAATATCACCTGCTACTTTTTTTTCTGATAAATATATTTTATATAAAAGTGCTACAAGAATGTTTTCTTGTGTAATGTGCCAAATGTATTGAATCCATATAGGTAGATGGGGCAGTAATTACTAGATTAGCAGAACTGTTTATATCTGATTGAAGGATTTCCTAATGCAGAACTTTACCATATAAGATTTTTTTCAGAGGGACCAGAGCAGGAGAGAAAACAAATTTATAATGCAAAATGTAGTGTATTTTTAAATTAATAAAAGTATTTTAGAGTTAAAAAATTAAATTTTAAGTTAAAATTTACTGGTATTTCTATAAAAGCAGTAAATTGTAGAACAAAGCCAGTTTTCTCTAACAAAGTTTCCAATTCTGTATCCATGTTTCTGTCTTCCTCTGGAAGCATATCCTGGGGCTATTCAGTTTTGCTAACTAGAGGAGTAGGGTTTTCTGTGGTTAATGCACCTAAAATGAATTTTTATTGAGTCATGTTACCTACATGAGAGCTAAAGATCTTTTTTCCCTCTGCTTGCTTTGCTTGTTCCGGGGCTGTAGGGCAGAGGTGCAGCTGACATGTGGCCTTAATAGGCTGGCAAAGCCATATCTGTGTTCTGTGTGTTGACTTTTCACCTAGATGTTTTTCTAGCTCCTTTATAGCTCATTTTTGTCCTGTATCACTGAGACTAATGTTGTCCTTTGCCAGGGAAATTTTGCAGTAAAAGCTGCTGTTTTTCAGAATTTTAAGTTAGCATTTTTTTTTTTTCTTAAGAGCCCTTCACATTGCCATTATCATATCACACATTATGCTAAAACGATCCATTTTTTAGTCTGTCTTCCCCAACTCCACACTTTAAAATTCTTTGGGAGCAGACATTCAGCTTCACCTACTGAATGCAGGGAATGCTGAGAGTAGTGGCTGATGGCTGGAGTGTGATCAAGATAGTCATTTGAGTGGAATGAAACTGTACTGTGCTGAGTGCTTTTCCAGCCAATCTTATTTAAACCTTAGAAAATTTCTAGAAAATGAAGACTATCTTCAATAACTTTTACTGGCTTAACCTCCTATACATATCCTAATTGGAACCACCCCTCATCTCTTGGCCTTCGAAAATATCTCTACCCTGGATAATATAATATCTAAACTTGTTTCCCAGCTCTTATCCCTGTGGCCTGTTCTCCAAGTAGCTTTACTGTTCCTTTTAAAATGTAAATGAAAGTACATAATCCCTCACATAATACTCACCAATGCCTTCTCATGCTATTTTTAATAAGACTCAAGTATTCACCATGGCTATTTGAGACTGTGCTGTTGTTCCCAACTTGTTATCATAACCAACAGTAAGAAAGTGGTTTATGTTGTGAACACATAAAACTTTAATTTTGTATCTCAGTTTATGTTTTGTGGTTATATAAAAAGGTGCTAGTACTGACCGACCCATTTGTTTCATAACATATAAGAAGAATTCAATTCAGTAATGTAGGTTAGATAAACCTGATCGGCAGGACTAATATCTAAATAGAAATATGAAGGATAAAGCAGAAATTATTTAAGTGAAGAAAGACAGGCAGAATAAAGGCTGTGTGCAAATATCCCAGGATCAAAAGAAGTTTGGAAGAGATACAAATCTTTAGGAGTGACCCCATGGGATGGATGATGTTTTATTTGGGTCTGGTAAGCAGGGACCAGGTAAGGAGAGGATGTGTACGTGTGATGGGACATATACTGTGTCCTACAGGTGAAAGGAAGTCATTCAAAGGTAGCAGGCAGAAGAATAGAATTATCAGATTTGAACTTCAGAAAGGCCCCTGTGACTGCAAAGTGGAACCCGAATCGAGAAGAGGGAGATGGGAAGCAGGAGGATAATCTGTAATAACGTAGGTTAGAATTGCCGGCAACCTACAAGTAGACATGAGCAAAAGATAAATGTTTACAAGCTAGCAGTCAACACAAATTGCAAAGGATAGATTTAGGGTTTAGGGTGATAGAATGCAAGGATGACTAATAGCATATAGTAGTTGGTTGATACATATGTGCTAAATGAATGCATATACAAAAAAGATTTATGACAGACACTAAGTGATTGGTGGTGCAATTTTGAGACTTTTTGAATGAAGCACTATAGAAAAATTTAATTCCCAAGGCAAAGTAAAGGGAGTTTCCATTTTCAAGGCATGATTAAACTTTTTGATGGTAAAAAGCTAATATATTTGTGACCTAACATCTAAGGAAACTACAGAACAGAATGAAAAATAGGGAAAACTGGATTTAACTTCCTAGTTAAGCCACCAGAGCATCATGTAATTAAGTTTTCTAATTATACTCGGTTTGCATTATAATTAAAATTTGCATTACTAGCTTTCAAAGGTTCCTCTGGTCACTTATTGCTGTGATGAATCCAAACATCATTAGTATTTTTCACGTATACATTATAACACAGTGCTTTGCCTATTCTCGAGAGATTTGTCAAATTACCCGGTAAGATGCTATTTGTCATATATTTGGAATTAGTTTCTTCTTGAGAAAAGCAGTATGTGAAATGGATAATTAAGACTCATTGTAAACAAAGTTACTTGCTCAAGGTCATTGTATTTATTAGTCAGTGTCAAGGGTACTCAGAGTCCTGTCCACTTTCCTTTGTCCATGTCAGGAAATCTGTGACTTAATTTAAGAGGCTCCAAGATCCTCCTTGCTCATTTTTGCTAAAGAATGAATTTGATTATGAGATACAAATCTTATGTCCACTTTGATTACAATACACAAATCTCTGGTACTATTTTTAAAATCATAGCACATAATGGTTTCTATCCAAAAGTCATTTTATTATATGAGGAAATAGATTGAAGACTGAGAGAAAATCATTTTCCCTAGAATATTTTCTCTTTCATATATGAAAATGAAGCAGACATAGACAAATGGCAAAACCTGCTTTGATTACTATGTACATGGTTAGAACAGAGGCCTTAATTCTGATTGCACCCTAGTATCACTGGAGTCTTTAAATATCCTGACGCCCTGATCTTACTCTAGACCAATTAAATCAGAATCTCTGAGGGTGAAATCTGGGCGCTATTATTTTTAAAGCTCCCAGATGACTGCGATGCCTAGGCATAGTTGAGAAGCACTGGGTAATAGCATTTGATGAAAACATGAGTTCAGACTCAAGCACCTTTTACTTAATAATTATTTTTCTTACAGCCACAAGGTGGCAGCATCACAATACAGTGCACATCCCAGCCCCTCTATTGGGTACACGTGGAAATTTGTATCGGTGATACTAATTAATAGCATTTGAGGATCCCTTCATCTACAGACTGTATTAACTTTTCCCCCTACTGTTCTTTGTTGCACTGTTTGCTTAAAAAAAAAAATTCGAATGTCTTTATTTCAACAGGTGATATTAGCGGGAGTTGTATTGTGAGAGATGCAAAGGCCATGGATTTTATAATTAGATTTGGATTTAAATACTGCCTCCACCACTTAATAATAGGTGATGCAATCGCCTTGTGCTTCAGTTGTATACCGAGAAGAGTGTTACTATAAGGACTAAATGAGATAATTCACGAAAGTCAACTTTGATGCATGAGGCTAGAATGATGAAGATGATTAGGAGGAAGGTGATAATACCTTGAGAAGGTCAGTTATACAATGTCCAGGAATACCCAGGATATGGTATTTTTTGTCTATGGTCTTTCTTTTCCATGTGTGGGTCTCCTCTTTTCCTGTGTGCAACTTATTTTTTAGTTTTCACTGATGATTATTTTTGCAATTACATATTCCAGCCACCATTATTTTAAATAACAGAGAATTATAACCAACATTTTAGTACTGAATCTTTAGCAATGGAAATTCTTGTGAACATGGACGTGACTTTCATGCTTATAACCAAGTTTCTGTAAAAATTAGTCTTTGTTTATTCACAATTACTTTAGTTCATTTCTCACACTGAAACTGCTTTCTCTAAGATCACTAGTGAACTCCTAGAGCCAAGTCCAAAGAAAATTGGCATCTTGTCACCTTGTCTTTCTCCCTGACAACTTTCCCCTTTGAATGTTGTGATTGTACCACTCCTGTTTTCCAGTCTCCAGTGCTATCAGAATTATTTGCTCTTAGAACTGTAGATCAGTGCATTCTCTCATCTATCCCTACTTTCTTTTCTTAGTTTTGACCACAGACTTACTCTTAATTATCACAAGTGTCTAGCAAACGCATACATTGTGCCATATAACTGCCTTCAGTTCCATATCAATAAGTCATTGAAATTTAAATTGGCATCTCAAAATTAACATGTGGAATATTGAACTGGGTATATCACCTATCCTCCTCTTCTCTCACCTTTACCTTCTCCTCCTCCACTTTCTTCTTCCCCTCTTCTTCCTTCTTCAACCTCTCTTCCTCCTCATTGTCCCTTTTAATCCATGGCACTACTTTCCGTTCATATGATTGAACCAAATCCCTAAGAGTTATACTATACTCTTCCCTGAGCCCCCTTCAAATCCAAATTGTCAAAGCTTATCAGTACTTCAAGACCACTATCACCACTCCCCCACCACAGACATATCTTAAAGGAGCTATTTCATCTATGCCCTCATTTCTTACCTTGCACATACTCCTTATACAGCCCAGTCTGCATAGAAACAGTTCTTGGTCAGCGTTCCTGCTGTTCATGCCTACCCCTCTGTCCTCCTTACCCTCTTACAGGATGCCACTGAGAGCACTTCTTCAAATAATCACTTGCCCAGGAATCCCCCTCTTGGGTCCTGCTTAATGTCCCCATATAAGACAACTCTGGAAAGGAAAATTAATCAGCTTAGCCTCTAAAAATCAATTTTATTAACCTTTGTCTTCCAATGGGGAGCACTTTCAGCTCATCAGATTTTTCAAGGACATGGCTTCTTCATCTGAGTATTTCTAGTCTAGTCCTAAAACTTGCCTACACGATTTTTAAAAGCCAATTGATAGCCCATTACAAGTTAACATTTGAAAAACATAAAACAAAAAACAAGTTTGCCATTTGTCTGTGTTCAGAAGACAGTGAAATTTTTGATGCTTGGGAACCAAGTTTTCTAGCCAAGTCATGCATGGTAGACTCATAAACTAATTAACTCTGGAAAATAACTATAGTCAATTATTTTGATAATTGTACATGTTGCTACTGTACTTTCATTAATTTGGTATTTTGTTATTGGTAACATTATTTGTTAAGCAAATGTTGAGCCCTATTATGGGTAATGAAATATTCCTGGTTCTATAGGGAATATAAAGTTTTAGAAAAAATAGTTAATAGTACTAAATGCCATTACCCAAAAAATAAAAGTAAATATGAAAGTGCATATTATTCAGTGCTATATAAAAACTATCTAAATACGCTATTTTCTCATCAGGAAGTAAAATATTTAAGAAGTTCTGTTAATCAAAAAATTTAAATATATATGGAAAATGCATTTTATCTGTATGGGTTCAGGGTAATATAAAACCAAATTTTGTATTTTTCTTAAAATGAGTTTTCTGATGTTGTTTTAAAACTTGCCAGTTTTTATGGAAGTCTTACATATTATATTGAAGATTGCATATTTTGGCCATCTTCAAACTGCTAAGGTTAGTAAGGAAAAACAAAGCATTATTCAATAGGATGTAATATCATTTTCTTTGATACAGCTGTTGGCTTAATAGAGAATGCACCAATAGAAAGACGATGCTATTTAAAGCTTGCAGTGGCATTTTCTGCAAGGCAGCAAAATACAGAGAAAAAAATCTGGAACAAAACCACATTGTGTGCTTAATTAGGACAAAAGAAGCAGAAAACAAACTCCAACAACCTGATGACTGTCATATGGTTCAGAACATGACTAATATGGGAAAAAATGTTAATTCAGGGCTGAAAGAGAGATAAAAGGGACAACTTCCTACAACTTAGTTGCCTTGTGTCTGTTTTTCATCTCACGAGATTCATATGTATGGAGGTCCTGATGTCGTCTGAGATATTTTGACAAAAAGCATTCAGGAATATATGTGTTGACTGGTTAGTGATAGTTGCCAGATCTAGCTCCATGTGTAGAATGACAGAAAATTGGAACAGAAATCAGAGTGGCAGGCTCAAATTTGTCATTAATGAAAATCTTTCATAAGTGTTGAATTACTCAATTTAGCATTTCTTCAACCCCAAAGAATTTCTTCATTATATCTTTTCCTATAAGAGTTCATATGTTTTATCCTAACTCTGGCATTAATTAACTCTATGGTCATGAAGAAATCACTTATGCCTTCTGAATTTTTTAATTCTCATTTGAAAATTCAACAATGACATTAGATAATCTCTAACCTCCTTTCCATCACTAATATTCTATAATGCTGTTTTTTAAAAGTAAGGAGAATCCCAACAGAATTGATTTTCCTCAATCCCAATTTTATCATGTAGACTTGTACCCTCATATGTACTTGCTAGCAAAAACCACATTTTGTAGCCGAATATTGCATTTCTAAAGATGCAGAAAATGGAAGGAAATACTGACATATGGTCTGAGAGCAGCAAAGGCTGCAGCTGCAATTGCTAAGACTCTCTTGGTTAAAAAAAAAAAATGTTGCAGTTCTGTTATTTTCTCCATCCTCTCTTACTGTCTACCTGAGATAGCTGAAGTTCCATGTTCCAACATTGTTATGTAGGATACATAATTACCCTCTAAGCCAGGACATTTGGGAGAGTAAAGGGACTGAGCTAGTAATTACAAGGACAAGCATGAACTGAGACTGTTTTGGGCAAATTGGGATACACAATCACCCTAGTAAATTATGCTTCTACTTTTTATTTTACAAGGATGTTTACTTTAAATATTGTCTTCTTATCCCTTCGTTTGGATTCAGTACAATTACCATTTGCTCTGGATTGTTCTTTAAATTGGATATTAATCAAAGTGCTGTTAGTAATTAGCAGTGTGACTTCAAGATATTTAAAAAGAATTTCTTTGAATCTGTTTTCCCGTTCTGAGGATTATTAGGACACATATAAAGAGTCTAACATATAGAGTCTTAGAAAAAAAAAGATTTTCCTTAATTAGGTAGAGACCAAGGTTCCCTTTTAATTAAGCCCTCAAAGATGATGGGAAAGAAGATCTGAGAGCATTATAACTATTTGTTTTTTCAGTGTTACAATTTTTTTGGCAGTTCCTTTTCGTTTTATTTGTATGTACTATCCATATGGGTGCTGAGGATAGTTCTCCTATATTGTTCTGAAGTTTGGAGTGCTATCTCTGTGTTCTCTCTCCTAGAATATATTTGGATATTTTGGGGTGTGGTGGCAATTTTGATATTTGGAAAAATTTATGGCATTGGAAGGCATATTTTTTATTGAGGCTTTATGGTTCCTTGAAAGCTAAATTATGTGTTGTTTCATTTACAAGAAACTACCAATTATTCCTTTTTAAAAAAACTTCTCTGATCACTTGACTTTACATTGTAATAGCCTCATTCGCCATGTATTTTTCTAAACCTCTTCTTTCTCTTCTTTCCCCTCCTTCGTTTGGTTCCTAGTAGAATTTTCTTCAGTTTGATCTTTAAAACTTGGTTTCTGACAGGAGTTCACTTTGGCTTTTGACCTCATCCATTGTCATGATTTCAGCAAACACCTCTTGCTGATAATCTTAAATCTATACCTTTCATTCAGTGTTACTCTGAATATCAGGTCATATATTTAATTCTCAAGTAAAGCCCACATAGTATGTAGGCTCCCTCTCCTCCCAGTCTCACGTCCCCTTTACATTCTGGTTTTTTTGGATGACTCTACCAGTACCATCTTTGCCTTGCTATATAGCCTAGAAATCTGGGAGTCATTCTTTTTACCATGGCACACATTCAATCAGAACCAAAACTTACCAATTATACTTGTTAGAACTGATTGGTTATTATTGAATCTGTATCTTCTGTGCACCCCTACTTAAGCCAGGCCTTTTAATAGTTTTCCTAGATCATGCAATAGGTGCCTAACTGGTCTCTCTGCTTTCAGTTCTTTCTTCAATCCACTCATAGATCTAGCCATGCTGTTTCCTTAGATTTTCCGATGGTTTCTTCTCCCCTTCAAGAGGAAGTCTTTTTTTTCATATCATGATACTCAAGACCATCCTCGGTCTAGTCTTTGCCTGATCCATCTCTTCTCCAGGCACAGCTGTTGTCACTTTTGACTACATAGATTATGCTTTATTATCACTAACTGCTTTCAGTTCTTTCTGTGTATGTGTGGACACAAACAGAGAAACACACATAGCTACACCATCGCCACCACCATTCTGTTTTCTAGGCGGTATGTCTTTGGCCTGGCATCATCATTTTCTTTTTCTCCTTCATCTTTTATCTTGCAACATCCCATACATTATCTACTCCAAGAAGCAAGGTGAAGTAGGGAGATGTAAGAGAAGGCGAGGTTAGAACAGGAAGAGGTGAGAATAAAGAGAAGAGAGCACTATATGGGTACTATGGGTGATTTGGTTGTGGGTGCACTAAGGGGCTGATACGTGAGGGCGGGGGATACTTTATTTCCAAAATAGCAGCAATAATGTAAGCCAATATTACCTCAATTTATATATATATATATATATATATACATAAATATATGTATATATATATTATATATGTGTATATATATATATTTAAAATAAAAATTCTGCCTCCAAATGAAATAATACAAAGGTAATCTTCAGTGTTTTGAAGAATATTCAAAGGCATGTAGGTAAGTCACAAATCTCAACAACGCTTCATAGATTATCTTCAATTTCTTCACATTCTTAATTTACTCTTCAGTTGTTGTAATCTATTAAACTTTCTCCACAAACATCTCTTGGGCATTTCTCTTTATTCCTATTTCTTGTTTCTTTTTTATTTAGATTTTTATCTGACATGGAAAATCCTTCCTGCTTAAAAACAACTGAGCAATGGAACACTAGCTTCTCTTTAGCAGATGAAGGAGGACCTTCAAGGACCAACTAATGCTAAACTGTTATTCCCAGACACATATGTTTGTGTTTGTACATGATATTACTCTCTTTTGAGTACTAGTCAGTTACCCTTTTATATTGTTATATAGATGATACCTTTACTTGAAAATACCCTTCCACTGTAGGAGAATATGCCCCCTCTTAAAAAAGCAACAAAACGTGAACATCTAACCCTTTCAACCTCAACTATAATGTGAATGTGTCTATAATGTGAATGTGATTTATTGAAAGGAAAATTCTTGGACTCAATGCTTTGCTTTCTTTTTCATAGTGTTTGTGGTTAATGTCTATGTGCTTTGTGTTTTAGACATCAGCAACAGCTGTTTGATGAAACTCCAAAGAAAACCTTTCTCAAAATAGTTTTGTTGCAAAGAAAAAACGGCATTTATGAACTTTGGCAGGATCTGTATTCTTGAGTCATGTTCAATTTTGAAACTTGAATGGAAAAATCCACTGCATGGAGAAACAAACCACACGGATTCTGAGCTGAGTCCATTGATGGCAGAAAGAGGCTCCGACAATGCTCAGAGTGCTGGGGGCCTCTGATAACTTGTGCACACTGAGAATGGCAGGGGGCGCAGACAGGCCCAGTTAGTGGGGACCTCACCACAGCATCTTACATGCTAAGGAAGAGGCAAAGAAGAAAACCTACCCCATGACAAAATGGCTTATATAACCAGAGTTTGGCTTGTATTAGCTTACTTCAATGATGCTTTCACAGTTTTTAAATTATTTATTCACTTATTAAATTGTATTATTCTTATGTTTTGAGAGTCCTTTATAGTTTGTAGTTGAAGTCTTAGTCAGATATCCAGGGCAGTGTCTTTTCAGCACAGACACCTTAACTTTTTTTATATTTCCATGTTCTCATTGCTTTTCTGGGCTAGGGCAGGGATCTCATTTTCTGAGATCTCTGAGTTGAGAGTCGGCCACTGAATCACTTCACTGGTTGAAAGGCTTTACTCCAGTAGCAGTCATGGATGTTGAAGGAACATCTGGTCACAGTATTATGCTAATTGTCCCACCATAACTGGGCAGTCTTGTATTTTCATATCTAGCTACTTCTGCAGTATGTGAGGCTATCCCAGCATGCCAGGGCTAGCATGAGTATTCGTATCTGTCACAGATTCTGAATGCAGCAAAGAAGAGCTTCTGTGGCACTAGGGTGCTGCTTCTTGATCTGAAACTTTCCCACTGAAGTCAGAAGAAAACCTTGCCCAATGCCTGATTACTGCAGCAATTTTTGAGGAATTTAAGTCTTAATATACTTGAGTCACTCTTACTGAGAGACTCTAGATTTTATACACACACACATACACTTTACATCATTGTTCATTTTTGCATAATGTATACTTTCTCCTCTCAGGTGTAGTCCCCATAAAATTCCTACCACCAATTTACCCTTGAATCATCATCATAGTCCCTTGTGCTTTTCCCTCCCCTGTTTTGATCCCTCTGCCTCCCCCTCCCTTGCAGAATGTCTTCAATGGATAGTTGCCTGCTAAATTTTTTATTATTATTATTGTTTTTCCTGATCCCTTATTTGGTTCCCATATATTCCTCCTTTAAGTACAACCATATGGTATTTTTCTTTTTTCTTTTTTTTTTTTAAAGATTTATTTATTTATACACACAAGCTGGGGTACAGGCCAGAGGTGCAGGGCAGTGAGAGGGTTCACCAGAGACAGAGTGGGGAGCAGAACAGGCAGATCAGAAATACACTGCTGAGGGGAGCAGCAGGCGAGGCAGGAGAGGTCTGCCACGCCATGTGGGACTCTCCCGGCCCGACGACGTCGAACTCGCATCGCAGCTGCCGACAGCTCCTTGGCGCAGCGCTTAACTGCTGCGCCACCAGGGAGGCCCTCTTTTTTCTTATATATATATTTTTTGCTATTGTTATTATTTACCTGATCCCTTATTGGGTTCCCCTATATTTCTCCTATAAGTGAAGCCATCTGGTGTTTTTATTTTTCTCCTTTGGCTTATTTCACTGAGCATAATCACTTCCAGCTCCATCCATGTTGCTGCAAATAGCATGAGTTTATCTCTTTGATTGCTGAATAGTATTCCACTGTGTATATATACCACATCTGGATCTCATCATTTATCTTTGAGCACGTGAGCTCCTTGGACTCTAGATTTTTACAAAAAATGTTGCTTCTGGATTGTTGGTCCAGATAAATTCTAGGTTTCCCTTTCTCACAGCACCAGAAATTATATTCATTTTCCATCCAGTCCATTGTCAGCCAGTGTACATTCTCAGTATTTCTTTTTACCTGAAGATGATTATTTTTTTTACAGAGATCTTTTCTCTCAATGTCACTTGGCCTGTGTGGTTGCTGCCTGAAAATATATTGATCCTGGTCCTATATTGGGAAACAGAGGTTAGGGAGTCTCCTTTGTGGAAAACATTATGTTTGTAAAAATGTCCCCTTATCCATCTCTGAGCTCATAATGGGAAAAGAAATTCTGATTCCATAAGTCAGAGTGAAGGTCCTGTCATATCTTTTCTCCCAAAAAGGGCTAACCAAGCCACTCGGGTACAAGGTCACCCACTGCCTAAGACAATTGACAGTTTCTTCTGCCTGAAGGGGGAAAATTCTTAAATAAGTTAAATATAAGATTGATTGCTCTCTCTCCATCTATATCTAACTTATGTCTATCTATTTATCTATCTATCTATCTATCTATCTATCTATCTATCTATCTATCTATCTATCTATTTATCTATCTGGCTTATGATGCTTCAAAGAAAAGAAAAAGTTGATTTGATTTAAATATTCCTGTATACAGGGGACTAGTCTATTAAAAATTCTGTTTTAGTGAGGATGTAAAAGTTGAAAATCTTTACCAATCTAAAATAGTTTTAGTAGGGTTCTTTTATATAGCAAATGAACAGAGGAAATAGCAGCCTCTGGGTTCTTGTAGTCAAGTGTTGCTTTCTAAAGACTGGTTATTATGGAGAAGTGTCTGTTTAGTTCTTTTGCCCATTTTTTATTATTTGTTTTGTTTTTGTAGGGTCTTATGAGTCCTTATTGTATCATTGATATTAGTTCTTTGTCAGATGTACGGTGTGCAAACATTTTCTCCCATTCAGTAGGGTGTTTTTTCATCTTAGTTACATCCAAATAGCCAACAGGCACATGAAAAAAATGTTCATCCTCACTTATTATTAGAGAAGTGCAAATCAAGACCATAATGAGATATACCAATTTGCACTTATAAGAATGGCCCATATCAAAAAGACCATATGTAATAAGTGTTGGTGAGGCTGTGGCAAAAAAGGAACCTCCCTATATTGCTGGTTTGAATGCAAACTGGTCAAGCCTTTATAGAAAGCAGTAAGGAGGGGGGTTTCAAAACATTAAACATGGATCTGCCATTTGATCTAGTAAGCCCACTCCTAAGCGTCTACTCAAAAAATTCAAAAATATTAATTCAAAAGGAAACTTGCACTTCTATGTTTTTTGCACCATTTAGTATAGTTAAATCTGGGGCACAACTTAAGTGCCCCAGAATGGATGAGTACATCAAGAAGATTTTAGTATATATACACAATGGGATACTACTTAGCAATCAAAAAAGATAAACTCATTTGCTACAACATGGATGGATTGTGAATGGATATTGCTAAGTGAAATAAATCAGAAAGAAAAAGATAAATACCAGATGGTGTCACTAATATCTGGAATCAAAAGTAACTAAATTAATAGTCGGATAAAGACAAGCTTAAAAACTAACCCTTGATAGCTGACTACAGAACTGAAGCATCAAGGTAGGCAGGAGGTAGAGGAGAGATAAGAACAAAGAAGGAAGCACAATGGTCTATGGTGATGGATGGAATATGGATGAGTTTGTGGTAGGTGCACTCCAGTGATAATAACTGATGTGATATCACAATATTACCTCAATGAAAAAATAGATTAATTAATTAAAAATAATAAAGAATGGCTGTTCATTTCTTAGATAGCTTTGCGAAATGAGCGCTCAGGTTTTGGATGCTGCTGCCTTATTTTGTCAGTAGCAAATAGTGGAGTATGAACCAATGCTCCATAAGTTTTTTGGGGAAATTTTAATATCTACACCAATATGATTATTCATAATTCATATACAATTATGATTATGACCAAAATCAATAAAGCACATTGTATTATTATGCATTGTAAAAATTTAACTATATTTATGTCATTACAAAAGGTTTATTGTTTGTTTTTATTCTGCAGCCTCCACCTCAGATATATGACAAACAATTGGATGAAAGAGAACACACCATTGAAGAATGGAAAGGTGACTTCTTAAATAAATGTATATTTTTTGCCTTATTGAAATTCAGAAATTATCCTTAGAGCTTTTCCACTTAAAATATTCTAAAACAGATACATTGAATTCATTGGGAAAACTCCACTGAGTGACTCATTTTGCTTTATATGGTTGAAAATTATTTATAAAAATATATAATAAATTGTATACTACTTGTTTTGATTATTGTATATGATCCCACTTACAATAATAAATCAAACAAAATAAACATTTTCAACTTAGAATGTTACAACCATAAAAATAATAAATAATCCAATAACATGATTTTCTAATTGCTGTCCTTTTAGACTGTTTCAGAGCTCCTAAAACTTCGTCTTTCATGCTAAAAACAACTTTACATTTACTCATGAATAAAAGGAATTAATTACTGATGCCTTTTAAAACACTACTGATTGTCAAAGTATTTGTCACAGTAAAGAACAAATTTTCTTTTAAAATTTCAGAATTAAACACTCCATAATATTTGTACATAAATTTATAATATAATATATAAAATTAGAATGGTTTTAGATATTAGAAATAAAAATGTAGTGATATGAATTCATTCACTGAACTTATAGGAATTGTGAATTTATATAGAAAATCTATATATATAAGTGGCTTATTTCTCCTTTAAAATAAGAAAGAAATGAATATATATTTTCAGCAAACTTTTCCAAGTAAAGCAGGGAGGCACGTCAAACTTGTGAAGAATTAAACTAATACAAATCACTGCGGAATAAGACATATATGAGAAAACCAAGTGTATGTCATATCAAAATCAGGATGAACAAGAACATAAAGGAAAAATGTGAAGGGATGAAACAACTGAATTGCCTTGAAATAACTGATAGTAGTTAAAAATAAAAAAAAAAAATAAAACTAGAGAGAAATACCAGATAGGGGACACAGAAGCAACAAAGGGTAGGAAGAAACAAAAAGTATTTTAAAATAATAGATTACACTGGTCTCAGGACCATATTGAAGAACATAGGACAATAAGTACATATAGCCAGTAAATTATGTAAAAAAAAAAAAAGGATGCTGAATTATAGAAAGGGTAAGAAGGAAAGCCATCACTTTTAGGAGTTAGTGAATAAAAAAGTGATAGGACATTTGCATCACTTGAGAAGATGGACTAAGGTGTGACAAATTGTAGAAAGTAATGCCTTAAAGGATGTTGGTTACATAAACTATAAGTCTTTGCAAAGCAAGAATGTTTGATGATTGATTTTTAGCTAAAGAAAGTAATGTAAAGAGCAATGAAAAAGATATGCAAGTTTAATTCTGTCAATGATAAAGGCAAAAATGCATCCAAGTTTGAGGGCAAATGAAATAAATTTTCTAATGCTGGCTTTTAGGCTAGCTTAATTTGACAAATCCAAGTTATAAGTCTGAAAAACAGATGGAAATCTTGTAAGGATTTGTAATATTCTAAAGTGATGAGCATATGTATGTGACTTAGAGGATAATAATAAAAGAAAAATGGATATTCAAGACTTAAGAAATTAAAATATTTCAGAGATAAAGTTAGAATGCCTCAAAAATCAGCAAGAAATTTTAAAATGCAAGAGTGTATTCTCCAAATATTTGTTCAAATGCTTTACTGAAGAACAACTTTTGCCAAGTTCTGTACTCTTGCAAAAAATTAAAAATAGTAAAGAAATCTCATTTGTTCTTGAGTCACTTTAACTCAGCCCCATCAAAATGTTATTTGTCACTAACTAATGCACTTTCTCTGGGGATTAAAGGATACATTTGTTTTTTTATAACCCTGAAAATTCTCTTACAGAACTTATCTACAAAGAAGTAATGAATTCAGAGGAAAAGACTAAAAATGGTGTAGTAAAAGGACAACCTTCTCCTTCAGGTACTCACTCTCAGTGAATAACCGATAAATTGATACTTGCATATTTTTTTGTTGTTGTTTTGAGGAGGGTTTACAGCCAGTAAAATGGCTGTAAAATTCAGTCAAAATATAGACAAAAGATTAAATAGAATCTTCTCTACAGAGGACATACAAATGGCCAACATGCAAGTGAAAAAATGCCCATTGTCACTTACCGTCAGAGAAATGCAAGTCAAAACTACAGTGGGGTATCACTTCAACCAGTGAGAATGACTCAATTCAAAAATACCAGAAAAAAACTAGTATTGGTGAGAGTGTATGCTGTTGGTGGGAATGCAGACTAGTCTAGCCGTTATGGAAAACAGAATGTAGTTTCTCAAAATAGTACAAATAGATCTATCATTTGATCCAGCAATACCATTCCTAGGAATATATCAGAAAAACATGCAAAAACATTCATTCAAAGGGATATATATACGCCTATGTTCAATACAGCTCTATTTATAATAGCTAAGTTATGGGAACAAGTGTCCCAAAACAGATGAGTAGATTAAGAAGATGTGGTATATCTACACAAGGGAATGCTACTCAGCTATAAAAAAGATGAAAAGTCTTTACCTGTCCTGATACAAAGCTTCCTTACCTTGGCGAATCTGTCATTTATGGTAGCATTACTTCTCAAGTGGAATGTGGGGCTCAGGGATAACAGACTGAAAATTTTTGGATAAGAGGATCTCCTATATTTGTTCTAGCTCTAACATTCTATAACAATTGCTTTTGAAAGAAAATTTCTATTTATGGACAGTGCTATCCCCTGAGCAGTCTTTACAAATCAATTCAAAATGGAAATATCACGCTATAGTTGGAAAACAAATCACTATGCAAGTTAAATCAGAGAGCAGAAGCAAGTACAATTGCTTATTTAGAAACACATCTCAAATTTGGATTCATTCCTTAATGATATGCAAAAATTCCATCAATAAATTTCAAATCTGCATATTATTCTGCAAATGCACAGTGAGCTTCCTATTTACATTTTAAAAGCATCACTAAAACACAGGTTTGGGTATTAGGACCATTTTGTCACTGAGAAACTGCATTAACTTATTTTATTCCCTTGCTGCAGGGTACCCACTGTTGCTATGATGGAATATTAAGAGAATCTATATTGTAATATTATGTCATCCCAGCTATCTGTAAAATAAAATGATATGCAAACATTAATGAGAAAAGGTGACTAAAATGAAGACTATAAAAAAGCTAAGCTTCCAAGCCTTCTTAGTGACTGCTTTCTCTTTCAAATTTATTTTACTGCATATATCCATAGAATTCACACCTCTGCATGTGTACACATGCATGCATGCATATACACACACACGTACAGGCATGATAAGAAAAATTAAACTAAAAGGGATTAAGCTAAGTGAAATAACTCGGTAGGAGAAAGACAATTACCAGATAATTATACTCACATACGGAATATAGAGAAACCAAACAATGGAACAGACAAAATTAGGGCAAACAAGCTCTGGAAATCTGTAGAATTGAGGCCACTAGAGTGGAGGATGTTGTGTGGACAGGAGAGGAAAGGGAGGCCCGATGGGCTATGCTGGCGGGTTTTGGGCACTTTGGTTGTTGGTATGGGGTTGTAATGTACTTTTGAAGAATCATATACAATATTGGAAAACAATGATAACCATAAAATAATACAATTTAAAAACGGAACATAGTACTGATAAATACAGCAGGGGTCCACCTGGAAGCATTCTGTTAAGTGAAAGAAAGCAGGTCACATATTATATGATTCCATTTCTATGAAATGTCCAGACTAGGTAATACTATAGAGAAATTAGATTAGTTATAGTGTAGGCTTAACAGGTGGTGCAGTGAGGATAGCTAAAGTTAAGTGGCTTCTTTCTGATATAATGAAAATATTCTAAAATGACTGGTAATAGTTAGATATTTGTGAATATACTGAAAACCTCTGAATTACACATTTTAAATGGGTGAATTGTTGGGTACGGGAGTTGTACATCTACAAAGCTTTCACCAAAAGAAAATCATAAATATAGCCAAAGACTAATTTGCATAGTAATGTGTATTTATGGAAGAAATGATGACTATAACCTAGTCTTAGAGAAACCAGGATGTTGAGATTGCTGCCAATTCAGATTTTTCCATTTCTACTAATGACAGCTCTACTTCTTCTGCCTCTTATCCTGAAACCTCTGATTGGTCTTTTATTTCATACTTATATTATCAATTATAGTCACTTTCTAGATCCTAAAAAGTTTACCTCTTAGAGAACTTACATCTAATTGCTACAAGTCTTTTCATTAATACCACTATGATTGATGTTTTCCTGATAAAATCTTTCTGACTTCAGTCTCTAACTTGGTCTTTCCAAACCAAAGGTTTGGTCAAGAATCTTACTGATCAATGCTACCCCAGTGGCTTTGTGTCACTTATATTTTAAGCACAGTAACCTCTTCCTGACATTTATAGGTTTCTTATCGTACCCCAGGTTTTTCCCCTTTCAAACTGTACCCCGTTTAGAGTCCTATATTATCACTTTCTCCCTTGAACTCTTGGATTGCAAATGTTCCCTTATCAAATACCACCACAAAATATTTTTCATATCTTTCCAAAAGTTTTTCCTATTGTCCCAAAGAATAGTATCTTTTCTTCCTATGGGTCCTGCTAGTCTTTGCATTTTAAATATTCACCTCTTAAGTTTTATTACTGCTTATTGGTTATAAGTTCATTGGGAAGAAAGACTTTGTTGGAAGTAAGGCTATTCATCTTTGTGACCATGTATGCCTAAATGCTGAGCCACAAGTTTTGTAGCTTGATAAATATTCATTAATTTGAAAATTGCCAATGAGTTCCTCTCTGAAAATGTTTCTCGGTGCTGTTGTAAAGACAGAATTCAAGAGAGAAACGTAACTTTAATATAGTATGCAATTCAGTATGTTCTTACGTCAGTAAATATTCATTCTCCCTATTAATTTTTGTGAAGATAAATGAGCCAAGTTTCAAGAATATGAGTTGTTGGTATTGGCATTTGCTCAAGCTTCAGACCGAGACTTGCTGCTTTCAGGAGGTTATTTGATTTATTCATTTTGGGGGAATGTATTCCTAATTTTTTTTGTAGGTCTGTGTAGAATGTTAATAATTAATTCTAATATATGCCATGGAGCCTCTAAATACATGAAAGAAGCCCAAACCATTCTTTAACCCTTCCAGCAACTTGTAACAATCACATATTTACCTTATATGCATACATTAATCTATAATTGAGTGATTTAATCAATTTATAGCAAAGTGATTATGGAGTCAGTCTTTTCACTACACAATTTTTTTAATATATATTTTTATTGTTATTTATGTCTTTTACATTTTGTATTCCCCTTGTGTAGCCCACCACCAATTCACCCGTGATCCATCTCCATGGTCCCTTGTGTTCTTTTCTATTCCATTTTGTGCACTTTTCCTTCCCTCCCCCCGCCTCCCCCCCACCCCCCCACCCCCGCTGATTGTCTCTCTCCTATTTGGTTTCCTTATAGTCCTGTTATAAGTGAAACCATTCGATATTTTTCTCTTTCTTTCACTACACAATTTTAAAGGAAAATAGTCAGGACTTGAGAAATTATATATTATATATGACATATTTATGTAGCTATATTATTATGCATCATCTACAGGCATAGAACTGCCATGTGCTGAAACTGACTCTTATCAGTTCAGTACCAACTGTGCATTTCCCTCTTAAACAGAAGTTTGTTACCGCAAAGTGGTGACTTGAAATCTGCCATGGAGGATTTAAGACATGGAATTGGCTGACTCACAAATCAGGGCATTTTTATTGGCATACCGTGTGTGTGTGTGTGTGTGTGTGTGTGTGTGTGTGTGTGTGTCTACATGCATGTGTACACATATAGGAGTAGACATGTCTGTGCATATATGCAGTAAAATATGTTTGAAAGAGAAAGCAATCACTAAGAAGGCTTGGAAGCTTAGCTTTTTTATATTCTTCATTTTAGTCACCTTTTCTCATTAATGTTGCATATCATATTTTATTTTACAGATAGCTGGGATGACATAATATTACAATATAGACTCTCTTAATATTCCATCATAGCAAAAGTGGGTACCCTGCAGCAAGGGAATAAAATAAGTTAATGCAGTTTCTCAGTGACAAAATGGTCCTAATACCCAAACCCGTGTTTTAGTGATGCTTTTAAAATGTAAATAGGAAGCTCAATGTGCATTTGCAGAATAATATGCGGATTTGAAATTTATTGATGGAATTTTTGTATATCAATAAGAGATGAATCTCAACTTGAGATGCATTTCTAAATAAGTAATTTACTTGCTTCTGCTATCTAATTTAACTTGCACAGTGATTTGTTTTCAACTATAGCGTGATGTTTGCTTTTTGAATTGAATTGTAAAGACTGCTCAGGGGATAGCACTGTCCATGAATAGAAATTAATTTTCTTTCAAAAGCATTTGTTATAGGATGTTAGAGCTAGAACAAATATAGGAGGTCCTCTTATCCAAAATTTCTCAGGCTGTTATCCGCCCCCTCCCCATTCCATCTGAGAAGTAAAGCTAGCATAAGTGACAAAGACTCACCAAGATACTGATGTTTAGTGTCAGGGCAGATAAAGATTTTTCAAAATCTCTAATTTGAAGGTAGAGCTCCCCAGGTGATCTTACTATACAGCCTTTCCCCCATCATATTTTTCACACTGTGCAAGTTTGTTCTTCTAACTTAATCACTGATTTAGAGATCAATAATGTTATTTTTTTTTATTAAAAACCCCAGCTCCAAACATGTTGAGACACAAGATCAAACAGAAAGCAAGGAAAAATCCTCGGTGAATGTTTTTTCGCTCATACATGTCTTATTATTCTTTGCATTTACCTTTTGTAGGGAGGGGGTAGGATTAGGAAAGTAATTTCCTCTTAAAATTTAGAACAACATATTCCCCTGAAATAATGAATATCATTTGGTTCATTTTTCATTTGTATAAGTTACTTCTTTCCACAAAACATTTTTTTTCAAGGAAATTTTATACCGCAACCCATTTTTTGGTTACGTTTAATGACATCTTTATTGATAAATCTTTGTAATGCTATATTAGTGGCAAAACATTTTCTTAAAATGCATAGCTCTACTGCTTTGTCTGGAAGCAATATGGGAGGAAGGGTTACTTTCAATCACATAATTCAGATATATCATGCACAAGTGGACATGAAAATCAAATTCAACTGAATTCAATCCTGTATGAGGTTTTCACAAATTCTTTGGCAATAAATTAACAACTTGACCTTTTTACTTTTTTTGTTTGTTTGTTTTATGGTTTATAAAGCTTTTTTATTGCCTACATGAAAACAGACTTGAAAGGATCATCTGGTAGAGTCAATAAGGGCTGTAGTCAAGAAGACAGAAGTTATACAGAAGCAAAGATTTTTTTTTTAAAGATTCATCCATTTATGCATACAAGCTGGGGTACAGGCCAGAGGCTTGGGGAGGCGAGAGGGTTCACCAGAGACAGAGTGGGGAGCAGCACAGGCAGATCGATGGAAATAAACTGCTGAGGGGAGCAGTGGGCAAGGCAGGAGAGGTCTGCTGCGCCATGTGGGAATCTCCCAGGCCAGGTTCCGAACTCGTGTCGCCACTGCAGACAGCTCCACAGCTCAGCGCTTAACTGCTGCACCACCTGGGAGGCCAAGAAGCAAAGATTTTTAATGTAATAGTGGAGGACTAGTTAATGCTTAACAACCATCTCACTTTTTTATTGCATTACTTTTTATTGAGGTAACATTGGTTGAAAACACTATATAATTTAGGGGTATAGGTTCATACCTATTCAGTTGTATGTTACAATACTATGCCCACCACCAAAACACACATAATCCTCCACATATTCCATTAGGACCTCTTTCCTCATTTCTGCAAAACCAATATCCTCCCACTCTAGTAGCCTCCATTCTATAGTCAGATTTCCAGCATTTATTTGATTTAGTTTTGCTTGTTCATTTGTTTTATTTCTCTATAATCCACATATGAGTACAATTACTTTGTAATTGTCTTTCTCCTTCTGAATAATTTTACTTAGCAGAATACCTTCAGGTCTGTCCATATTGTCTCAAAAGGCAAGATTTCTTCCCCCACTTTTTTATAGCTGAATAGTATTCCCTTGTATAGATATACCACATCTTCCAAATCCTCTTATCTGTTGTTGGGCACTTGAGTTGTTTCCATAACTTGAATATTATAAATAGTGCAGTGAACATAGGCGTGCACATAGCCCTTCAAATGGATGTTTTTACATTCTTCAGTTATAGTAGGGCTGTGGGCTGCTGGATCTTATTGCCAATTATTTTTATTATTTTGAGGAATATACACTCTCTTTTCCATAAGGTCTGGGCCAATCTACATTACTACAGTATACGTAGGTTCATTTTCTCCAAATCCTCATCAACAATTGTTATTTTGCTCTTTTTGTTATAGACCATTCTCATGATGTGAGGTGATCTATATACAGATCATAGATGCCTGTTGGCCATCTACATGTTTTATTTAGATAAGTGTCTATTTAACTCTTTTTTCCATGTTTTGATTGGGTTATTAATTTTCTTTTTGTTGCATTATATGGATTTTTTGTAGATTTTGTATGTTAGCCCCATGTCAAATTCTTTATGTGCAAATATTTTCTCCCACTCTGGAGGGTGTCTTATCATTTTAATGATAATTTCTCTGTGCAGAAGTTTTTCCAGTATGATGTTATCCCACTTCTTCATTTTTGCCTTTGTTTCCTTGGTTGGAGTCCAGACCTGAAAGTAATCTCTAAATTCAATGTTTCCAAGTGTTTTGCCTATTTTTTCTACATATTTTGTAGTTTCAGGTCTGACATCTAAGTCTTTCAAGCACTTTGAGTTAATTTTTGTGCATGGTATGAGATAATGATCTGGTTTTATTCTCTTGCATATGGTTAACCACTTTACCCAACACAACCACTTAACCAACTCTTTTTAAAAGGGACTGATTATAACATTTACCAATTTATGGGTTAAAATAGTCTCATTATGACCAGTTTCAAGCTACTAATGTGACACCACTAAACAAAAATCAGAAGTCACAAAAAGCCTGCTCCAGCACACTACTGGACAGAGCACATGATTTCCCACCATAATACTATATAGAGAGGAATCCTTCCAAACACATGAGGAAGTATTGGAAGAGTTGATTTCTTTTAATAAACTTAGGCTAAAAAGATTCAGGAGCAATAACCTAGGGAACATTAGAAATACAAATGATAAAGATTCTGAACTTAGAATAATTGAATACTAATTTTTAATTGTATGCAACACTGAGAAAAGAAAGGGCAGGACCATTGCAACTCAAAAGTTAGGGGTTACAAATAGCTAGCTGATATACAAAAGAGGAAGAAAGACAACTACAATAAAATTATTTCCATTTGCCAGAACAGTTTAGCAGGGAGAAATTTGTTGCCCTCAGAGAACCTAGTTAGAAGAATACACACAAAAAATACTTGGTGTTTTATAAAATTAAGTACTTCTTCTATGCTTGACAGTAGAGTTTACTGAAACAGGAGAAATAAAGAAGTATAATTAAAAAAAGAAATGAAAACATAAATACACGTTATATACATATAAACAAAATCATAGGTAATAAGTTTCTTACGGTACACAACACCCAGCATATTCCAAACATATATTGAGAATATGTTGATTAAAAGTAAGTACTTTAGGACTGCTGTGTATTTCATAAGTATAGCCTGCATTGTGATCCCCTGTATATGAAATGTTTATTAAAAGCTACTCTGGTTTTGCTGCCTTTATTCAGTATTATTTATAGATTAAAATGTTTTTCTGGGAAAATTTTCTCAGTCTTCTTTGTGTAATTTCTCTGGCTGCCATTTTTGTGGTTTTTCATTTATTTATAAAAATCAAGTTATGTTTCCTTAAGAAAGTCTTACATTTGCTAAGTCTTATCTGATGCTTGCTTGAATCAGTGCTGAGCTCTAACTGACAATCAGAACATGTCCCCATGATAAACTCCAGCCAGGAAAGGGGAAAAAGCTTCTCTCAAGAGAACAGAGCTATTGTAGAGATACTTTGAAACACTTTTTGATTTGCATTTCAACAAACTTTATTTAAATATTTTCAAACTGTTTATTTTGCTATAGTTGAAATAAAGCATGCTAGATTTGTTAGCTTTATTAAAGTCCTGTGTCCAGTTTTAATCTTTAACCTCTAATAATGATGTGGAAAACTTGTAGTCGGAGCCATCATCATAGTGATACTAAATTATTAGATGCCAAACTTTTGACAGAAATGGGATATAGTATACTTTAATCTAGAATCAGAGGGAAAAGTCAGAGCTGGACATTTGGGTTATGTAAGACAGTCAAGGGTTGTCTGCTAATACATGTCACAAGAAGAAATGAACTGGATCATATCTAAACTGTATCATATCTAAAAAGATATAATTAAGTAAAATTGGAATAATTGAAGCCAGGTTAACTGAACATTACACGTTATTCTCATAATGAGACCAATTATTTATAGGAAAAAGTTAATAAGAGAGCTTTAAAAATCTCTTTACAGACATTTAAGAGGTATTGATATTTTTAAGATTTTAAAGTTTTTTAATATGAAAATATCATGATATAAAATAATATTATATTAAACTAGAAAAAATACCAGAGGCTTGATAGTTCTTACTTTTGAGGATTAGTGCATTTTTATCTTTTTTCTGTATCTTCCCATAATTTACATAAATATTAACAAATCAAAAACTTAAATGCATGTGGGTACATATGTCTTAGTCTGGGTGTATGGGTCCTCTCCAGATACTGCCCTAATTTTAGCACATTCTCTCTACAGGCAAGAATGCCTACCCCAAGAACAAGGAGATTGCACTAAAACCCTTTCACATCATTAGAATTTTTTTCTGATTTATTAAATTTATGTCTTAGATTTTGTAATCTATGTGATTGTAATCTATTTTATTGTTATCTATTTTGGATTTATTACTTTTTCACCAAATATATTTTGCAAGCTGTATTTACAAAAATAAGATTCAATTTTAGGGAGAATGCTTCATCTTTTATCTTATTAGATGATTCTACAGCAAATACTTCCAATAGCAAGCTGTTTCATAAAGTAGGCATTTACCACCCATATTATTTAAGTAAAAAGAATGTCTGATAAGAAGAAGGAAGTTGACTGTTTCTGTAGTATCATGATTTTATTATATGTTACACTGTCTCTGACTCATCGTTCCTGCATAGTTCTCAAAGTTACCATAACTCAGTAAATATTTACTAGTGATTACTGAGCAAATTTCTTCTCAGAGTTTCAAAATCTTTATAGTCTTGCATTGATAAATAAAAGAGTTTTTGCAAATTGATCTAAGTTACTAATTCAGATTTTTTATGTGTAGATTCCCAGGTAAGCAAGCTTGCTGGAAAGTACATATATTATCAAAAGTAACATTCATTGAAAGGCCTGCTTTTCCTATATGTATTTCAAATGCAATGTCATATTAATGACTATGTAATAACATTTACTTAATAGATCTTCCTTTCTTTAGAGCTGTAGTTTACATGTAAGACTGGGCCTCATCTCAGATAATATTTCCAAGGTTGGACCCTTCCATGTGTTTTTCTTATAAACTGCCTGCATTAAATCATCTAGGTTCAGATCATGCATTAAAGTGTTTTTGCTCTCCTGTCTTCTCCATAGACATGGATCTCACCCATTAGTTCTATAGTCTCTGGAGAACACTTAGAAATGCAAATGCCTTAACTCCACACAAAACCAGATATAGTGATATTGGAGGGATGGGAGTTGTTGGGTTTCTAGTGGGATTCTGTTTATTTAGAATATGGCAGGTGAATTCCTAGATAGAGCATGATTTGATAATGACTACACTCACTGTGAATAACTTTCTCAGGGACTTTGCATTTTTGCCTTGATTTTCACCATCTGCTATAATGCCCTGTGTTAGTTGTTCTCCAAAGCCTTGTCAAACAAATGATAGGCTAGACATCCTTATTGTATTGCCCATGACTGGCTCCTAAGTGACGTTCTCTTGAGTCCAGTTCCAGATTTAGTCATGTTGGTCTTCATTTTCTTAGCACAGGTGCAGCAGTGAACAGCAGTGAGAGTCTCCCTCCATCCTCGTCAGTCAACGACATCTCCTCCATGTCCACCGACCAGACCCTGGCATCCGACACTGACAGCAGCCTGGAAGCCTCAGCAGGACCCCTGGGTTGTTGCAGGTGACTAGCCGCCTGCCTGCGAAACCCAGCGTTCTTCAGGAGATGATGTGATGGAACACACACACGCAGACATGCACACACACACACAAACACAGACACACAGTGACAAGAAAACCTCAAGGGAGAAAAATCTAAGTCTAAAATTAAAACAAATATTTCAGCCTGCTTCTTCTCCAGAGTTCTGTATCGCAGCTAAGCCAAATGTGTATTTAACTTCTAGTTGCACTTGCTTTGATCTTCTTCCAACGATGCTTACTACAGAAAGCAAATCAAACACAATTAGAAAAGCCTTTTCCATAAAGTGTAATTTTAATGGCTGCAAAACCAGCAACCTGTAATTGCCCTTCCAGATGGCATGACAAGGTGTGCAGTGGCCCCATCAGCATGTGTGTGTCTCTATCTTGCATCTACCTGCTCCTTATGGCCTAGTCAGATGGATGTAGATACAGATCCGCATGTGTCTGTATTTATACAGCACTACTTATTTAGAGATGCTACTGTCAGTGTCCTCAGGGCTCAACCAAGACATCATGCACTGGGGTACCACATGGTCCATTTCATGTGATCTATTACTCTGACATAAACCCATCTGTAATATATTGCCAGTATATAAGCTGTTTAGTTTGTTAATTGATTAAGCTGTATGTCTTACAAGAAAACATGTAAGGGGGGGAATATGGGGGGAGTGAGCTCTCTCGGACCCTTGAAGATGTAGCTTCCAAATTTGAACTGATTAAATGGCACCTGTATACCAATTTCTAGAAAGAACATATGTGATGCTTACGTACAGTGTGGGGGGCGGGAGGGGGTAAAAGTTTCGAGGTTCTAAATGGTTTGGCCCTTAGAAGAAGTTGGGAATAAAAAACAAAGTCTTTTCTCTGACATGAGTGGGTAGGAGAGACTAGAGAGTAGGTTGCAATGTGAAAGAAGATCTTAAAGGAGATTATTGCCCAGACACCAGGCGCCACCGACATCCATAATTTAGAGAGTAGACCCTATTTGTCTTTTACAACTTATGTGTCAGAACTGGATAGAGAGTGACAGGTGGGCAAGCTGAGTCATTTCATATGCATGTGGCCGTAGGAGCCCCTCCCTGGGACATAGCAGAATTGTCTTCCTGTGATTTCCTTAGCAGAAAATGAGCCTACTTAAACTATTTTCAGATTTTGGGTTGTGTTTGCCAGGAGTGTGCTACTTCCCAGAGCTATCCCCTGCCCAGGTTTAAATTTGAGAAGAAATATAACTTTCCTCATTTGGAATAAAAAATGAAATAATTAAAAAATAAAAATATACCCAAAGCACAGGGTGATCCTCAGGTTAGCCTTTGAAAACATTTTTGCAGACATTACTTATTCCTCAGGTGGTTCCCGGACTCCATCACATGGCTGATATTTCATGTTTATTTATTGTCATAAATTTCAGCAATCCAAGAAGGGCTGGTAATCCAAGTTTTGTACTGCAGCCGATGTGACAGCAATAACTATGCCCATAAGTTACTGCTGCTAAGTAGCTTTAGCAATATGAGTTTGTCTTAAAAGCCATGAAACATTTATATCAATGCTTAGGAAAATCACCTGATTTTAGCTGAAATTAATTGAAAGTGCTTTCCCAAGCACTTAAGGAAGCACTGTGAAACATCTTGGTTATATACAAGGCAATACCAGGGTGACTTCTCAGCAATAATAGGGACCAGGTCGAAGCTTCCCTTCTTGATCACTTTGGTGGAGTATCCATCACAGTTATTTTGCACTCTGACCATATTGGTGCTCACCAATGTGGTGATATGTCACCTGAAGAAGAAATGAGATGCATGAAGTGGATGGTTGATGAGTGTGATATGACTGATAAATGGAATCCCTTCAACAGTAGAGCAAAAAAGAATGTCAGTACTCTGAAAACTGCCTTAAATTCAATAGTAGGGAAGCTTTGTCTCTTTTCAAGCAATAGAGTCACCCCCCACCATCACCAGGACAGCAATGCTGCCATTGATGAGATTGCTTCACACAGTGAGATTCAAGTCAAGGGATTATTTGTTTTAAATGGGGAGAACTCCCATTAGACTGCAATCTGTCTCTTGGAATAAAGTGGCCCAATTTCTAGCTTACTATCATTTTTTCTAGTTAATTTTGCAGACAGTCTGATTTTAAAAATGCCTCAGATTCACATGTGCTCTCTTTTCTATAATACCCTCACCCCTATTTAAAATCTTCCATTCTCTGTATCCCTTAGTCTTTATTCATCTCCTCTCTTGTATTCTCAGTATAATATCTGTGTTTTCTCCACTCTTGGCTTTCTACCATGGGATTCAGTGCAGAGAGCAGTCAGCTGTCTGAAAGAAAGTGAGTAGCAAGGGGAATTTCCTCAGCCACAAAATGATTTCAAAACAGAAAAAAATCTCCAGGCAGCATCTTAGAAGTGCTTGACAGTTAGACTGGCTTTCATATTTGGACAAACAGTGATTTACTTATTTTTTGCTTAAACAAAGCAAGAGCTAAACAATGCCTGTCCCTTACTATTGCTGCCTTCCCTAAACTCTACTTGTTTAATCTTTTCTGTTGTATAGCTCTTGGGAATTGATTATTTTAGCCAGATCTCCATTATGAACTAGAAAAAAAGTGGAAAGAGTGTCACAGATGGAAGTATCATACAAATAGAGCAGACTTTGGCTTCTTGACTGCTTATTGGATTTATTTTACTCAGTTACAAAGCAAGATGGGAGATGGTACAACAGAGAATCATCGTTTCAAAAGTCCAGCAGTCCTACCCAAGGTGATTATGTTTTCAGTTTCACAGGATATATTATATTCTGTATTGAGTTTTTTTGTTTAAAAAAAAAAAAACTCTAATATTTCTTATATAATCACCTGTTCTTCCAAAGGATTCTCTTGCTTTCAGTTAGTGAAGTCTCCAGGCACCTGCCCTACATACCTGGAAAAAGTGAAGGTTCTGCCTGTGATCAGGCTCTCTTTGGAGTGTCAAGTCGTGGCCACTGTGAGAAGCCAACCTGTTACTCCCTCGAGGGCCATTGTTTCATAGTGATCCTGAATGAAATGTTCCAGAGTATGTTGTAAGAGGGCTGAATGTGCCCGCATGCAGGAGAGATTTAATTGTTGGGGTAATTTGGTAAAATCACCATTATTTTCAGATCTTAACATGTATTTTGTGGGTCAGTGTATAAATTTTTAAAAAGATGTGGGAGAACATTTCAAAGATAGATATTATGGAATAAAAACTGATAGTAATCTTGCATCTTCAAGAATCTGATGCTGGAGCTTTGTAGAAATGTGCCCCACAGGTGGCCCAGGGCCTGCCCAATTCCCTCCAATTAAAGGAAGCTATTTAATTGAGGGTTGAAAAGTTGGGTTCGTCTCAATCTATTATCATTCTTAGAAATTCATTACCTAAGAATGCTGATAGCAGCTGACTGATGAATCAGCAAATGGAATAGATGAGAAAAAATAAATCCTGCTATGTGGGGGGGAAACCCAATAAGCAAAACTGATGTTTCAATTTTAAGTATTCACTGGAAAATCTAAATTATACAAAATCTATTTTTCTATAATTATCTTTCCATATGGCAATATAAGTCTTGAAAGCACTGTGCTCCATTAAGAATATTGTCAGCCAGCTTTGCAAAAAAAATTATCATTTACAACTCAGATAGGAATAAAAATATCCTAAGAATCTTCGTTGCCCAAAACTTTGGATCTGAAGAGAAATTCCACTTCCTACTCATAGCCCCCTCATACACACTCATGCACACGCGCGCGCGCACACACACACACACACACACACACACAATTGTGAGAGTTCAACATTTTCCAGGTATCATTAAGCCAAGTAGGGAAACCCCTTTCTGTAAAAACAGCAAACAAGTTACAATGTAAATAGTAATATCGGTTATTCTCATGTAATTAAAACATAAGATTTGGGTTTTTTTCCTTTTTGCCACTTAGTTCTTTCACTGTCTGAAATGGTTCACTTTGATCCATTTCCTCGGTCAGTCAAATGGAAATGGAAGGCTTCTGTTTATATGTGAATCTTGTATAGCTAACTTTTGATTCTGTGGGACCAATGGCCAGTATATTCTAATGGAAACAAATCTCCCAACCCTTATCTAGCATTAAGCTGTTCACCTTCCCATGTTTATCTTGCAATGAGATCTAACTTGCACTTGCCTGAGTATGCTCCTTTGCATGATTGGATTCCAAAGACTATTACCAATGATGAGAATTGTCCTGTGTCAGTGTTTATAAAATGGAATTAAAGCACACACACACATTCATACATACTTCACCCTTACAGTTCTAGATCAACCCTGGAAGGCAAAACCATGTACACCCAGTTTCCTTGCGAGATCTTAGTGGTGAGAACTAAAGTCAGCCTGATGGATCAAATTCAATCTCAGTGATGTTTAATAAGAATGTGAAATTATTTAAGTCATTTTGTGTTTTCTTTCTCACTCTTTTTTTCATTTCTTTGTTCCCTTTATTTTCAAAATGTCGGTGGAACAAGAAGATGGATGCAGGGGGCGGGGACTTTGACTCCTTTGGACTTTTTATAGGTGGATATTGAGTTGCTATGTTGTGATTTCTGTTTCTTATGAATTATTAAAAACCAGAGCAAATCTACTTCCCAAAACATAAAACCAAATCCAAACCCAGACTTTGTTGGAGTTTGCCTGTTGACAATGGTGGTTGTGTGGCTCATTGTCTTGGGATTTATATCCTTACTGTAGCTCTGAAACATCTCACATGATTTCATTTTGACATCTGGTGAAAGACACTTATATAGTGTGTGGTCTGATTGTGATAGGGAATAAACAAGAAATGAAGAATGACTTACTTTCTCACTATGGGTTGAGTGTGTAATACATATGTGACCATGTCGGAGGCTGTGTTTTCACTTGAGACTGGTTTCTTCTAAAAATGATATTCACTTCTGCCTGTGGATGCCAATTATATATCTGCAATTTGGTAAGTTTCCTTTGGGGTATGGAAACAGTGAAGGTCAAAAACAATCATTTGAGGGGAACATTAAATGAGTGGAATAAGGTTAAATTACCTAGGTTAATTATCAGAATTCTTAATCATTTTAACTATTACCAAAAAAATAATATAAAAGCTTCTTTTTTGTTTACATGATAGCCAACCTTAGTATCTTAAACTCAGTGGATTTAAAAATACGGTTTTATGACGTTAAACGTGTATTAATTTATTATTATTATTTTTTTTAAATATGTCCATGTATAAGGACATATTTTTCTTTTTTTTTAAGATTTATTTTTTATTTATACATACAAGCTGGGGTACAGGCCAGAGACGTGGGGCGGTGAGAGGGTTCACCAGAGACGGTAGCAGAACAGGCAGATCAGAAATACACTGCTGAGGGGAGCAGCGGGCAAGGCAGGAGAGGTCTGCCGCGCCATGTGGGATTCTCCCTTGCCGGGCGTCGAACTCGCGTCGCTGCTGCCGACAGCTCCACAGCGCAGCGCTTAACCGCTGCGCCACCGGGGAGGCCCTAAACGTGTATTAATTTACCTGTAAGTGTCTGAATAATGTTGAGGAATGCCCCTCTGTTTCTGTAAAGTTTTTAAAGATTAATTTATTTATGCATACAAGCTGGGGTACAGGCTAGAGGCATGGGGCGGCAAGAGGGTTCACCAGAGACAGAGTGGGGAGCAGAAAAGGCAGATAGACCGAAACACACTGCTGAGGGGAGCAGCGGGCGAGGCAGGAGAGGTCTGCCAAGCCATGTAGCAATCTCCCCGGCCGGTGTCGAGCTCACGTCGCTGCTGCTGACAGCTCCACAGCACAACGCTTAACCGCTGCGCCACCAGGGAGGCCCTGTTTCTGTAAATATTTAACTAATTAACTATCAGAAAATAGGGAAGATAAACATACATATTCTTTTGTGTTTAACACAATTTATCTTTTAATTACTTGAGAACAGAAAACAATAAGTTTGTAATCACTTGAACAGCCTTTATTCTAATTTAAGTAACAAGTCTTTACTCTTAATAAAATAACTTTTTAAATGGTTACATACAGGTACCTGGAAATCCCCTCAATATTAAGGAGGGAATCTGCATTCCACAGGATAGCTCAAGGAGAGAAAAGATCAGACCCTTTTTGGTGGAAAAGATCAGCACCTTTTTGATGCTACTAAATATTTAAGTTTGACCCAGTTTGCAGTGAGAAGAAAGGGGTCTCAAAACTACCTTTCTTACTCCTGCTTGTGGAATGAATGACTTACCTAGAACAACTGTTTGCTCAATAATTGCGCTGATTTGTCATCATGGATTAACTAAAATGGTGTTTTCCACTTGTAACTTGTCTCTTCTCCAAGAGTTTCAAAAGGTGTGCATAAAAGATACGGGAAATTAGTGAAACACTGAAGATTCCACCATCTCAGATCACTTCATGTCAAGGGCCACTATACGTGGCAAATCATCTCAACTCCAGACTGAAGTTCATCTGTTCAAACAGTGTGTTTGAAACTGTTCTAGATCAGTGTGTTCTGTGTCAGTTACTAAAAATCACATGTGGAAATACACATTTCTCAAATACATGAAATATGACACATATAAAAAGAGGCTCTTATACCTATTTGGAATTTTTCACCCTCTTATGTCATATATTACTTGCTTAAAAGAAATAACCTCTTGATATAAAACCAACATAAAATAAGTCTGAAATGCAATTTAGAGAATTAGAGCTTCGTGCCATGGAGTGGGTGGCTTCATCCCTCATCACTGCACCTCTGGTACTGCCCTCCCCTTGACCTATTCTGGAATCTTTCTATTCACTCAGTAGTCCAGATTGCAATTTACAAGCAGATACAAAACCTTGAAAACTCTCCATAATATACCTAGAATAGTGTCGCACAGTTAATTTGCCTTCCGTTAATATTTTTTACATTCACTCTGTGAAAATACTGTCTGTGAACAATTACAGGTAAAATCAACTTTCATAACCCAGACAAGATTTTTACATGGACTAAGGGAATGAGTAATATTAAATCATTTCTTTTTAAAAAGGAAATACTTAAGAAGCAATTGCTTCTTCATTGGTTAATATATTGCAAACGGATTTGTAATATGAAGCACTAAGACGATTGCTCTAAATTTCTACTTTAATTTCTGAATTACATTGTTAAGTAAGTAGTACATTCATTTGCCCTAAATACATTTACTAAACCTTGATCTATGTGCCTTGCGCAGGAGACAAATACAGCATAGTCCTTATCAAAACTGCAGAGTAAATAAATCTTCCTGTTTAAAAATAATGGCTAAAACGAATATATCTCATTTTCTTTAAAGCAGTAACATGTTCAAATTAGTGATGTGACTTGAATTAGTTCATTTATGTTTTCTTAAAGAAAGGAAACATCTGCTTCTTTCAATACTATCATTTGTGTAATTGTGTGTAAGTACACTTACAGCATCAGCCTAAGAGAATTTTAGGTATTTTCCATGACATTATAGGAATGAAACCACTTTTAGGATTTATTTTTTTAAATGACATGGAAGTGAGAAGCATAAGTAGGCCTGCATTAACTCAGCAAGGAGATAGATGTATCTTCACTCTGTTTTCTAAATTACAAGGTAAACTGCCAATCCTTGGTATGTTTCAACCAAATATTAATCTCTAGGTAAAGGAAGAAATGTGATGGCACAGTGAGACCATATCAATAACTCATATCTGTATCCTGAATAAAATAGATAAAAATTTCAGAGGCTTAAAAAAAACACATCTCTTTTTCACATTACATAAAGTTTATTTTTGATATATGTCCCATCTATAAGCGGTAGGGCCTGTCTGCTGAGTTGGAGGTTTGTATTTCTGACACCACAATCTCCAAATCAGCAAATGATGCCACCGTAGACACCAAAGTCTCTCTGCAGTGATAATCTCACATAAACCCAAATATCTGCAATTTGTTCAGACCTTGGGCAATGGTTGGAGCCATAAAGTAACTTAAGGTAGACTTTTATAATTTATTACTTTCTATTGAGAGATACAACTCACAACATACCTAAATATCTGAACCAGAACCTTGACATTAAGCTCTGAATATCACTCATTGACTCATGCCACAAATATTGATTGAGCACTTCTTCTCCGAAGGACTGTTCTGGGCACACACAACTGCAGTGAATTTGGACAGTCTCCCTGTCTTTATGTAGTCTACATTCTAAAGGAGGAATAAGGAAGTGGGAAGCACTATGAAAAGAATTCAGGTGAAAAGGATAAAGCATGATAAAGGTTGCTAGTTAGACAAGACGGTCAGGGCAAGCCTCTCAGAAGACATGATATTTGAGCAGAGATCTGAATAAAGCAAGGGAATAAGCCATCTCAGTACCTGGGGAAGAGCATTTCAGACTGAGGACAAAGCAATTCAAAGGCTCTACAGTTAAGTGCTTTCATGTGTATGTGAGGAATGACTAAAGAGTCATAGATGAAGCAGAATGGATAAGAGATTGCATGACAGCAAATGAAATTGAGGAGGCAGGAAAGGGTCTGAGCATAGCAAGATCTTAGCATTTAATTCTAATTATCAGAGATGATGGCTAGATTTGAGCAGGGAAATGATATAATCTAAATTTTCTTTTTAAATTGAGGCCTCTGGCTACTTAAAGGGAAAGGAGGTTAGGAAGAAATTTAAAAATGGAAATGAAGAGTTCATTATAGAGTATAATAGTAGCCCAGAAAGACCTGATGAGACTTGGACTAAGAGGTGAGGTGCTGAGAAGAGGTTGGATTTGAGATACAATTAAGGTTATATTGTAAAGGCAGAGTTGATGAGATTTGCTGATGGATTTATATGTCAGAGCAAAGAAAGAGATCAAGAATGACTCCAGAGTTTTCCTTAATATAAGCCATGAGGTCAATGATGAACAGTTTGGGTAGATAATAATGGGTTAGGAACTGATTTGGGAAGAAAGTAATGCTTTATTTTGGAAGTTTTTTTAAGAATATACAAGTGAAGTAGCAGAAGCATCTAATAGGTCAGGGTTAGAGGAAGACGTTGGGATGAAACAAAAATCTGAGCATAATCAGATTTTAAGTAGTGTTTGAAACGATGAGACTGTATGAGGCCACCGAGACTTGGAATATAGATGTAGAAGACAAGAGGCCTAAAGATGGAGGCATCACCATAGTCCCTTGTGCTCGTCCCTCCCATTTTGACTACACCTGAGGGGAGAAAGCAAATATTGTACAAAAATGAACTGATCATACAAAAATAAAAAATAAATTTTAAAAATATATTAAAAAAGTAAAGATGGAGGCACTTCCTACAACATATAGGAGTCAGAAAATAAGATGGTCTGCTAACAAATGTCCAGTGAGGAGAGAAACCAGGAGAGCACACCGTTATGGAAGTCATGTGAAAGTGTTTCAAAAGTGAGGGAATAGACAGTGGGAACAATGTTGCTGTGTGACTGATTAGAGGGTAAGTGAAAGAGTGGTCATGATTTTCTGCCCTACCGCCATTAGATTTGATGATGGACACCTGCGGTCCTGCACGCGGGCCTCGTGGTGATGCCTGGAGTGTGGTGTGCGCATGCGTGAGTGGGCGCACCTGGGCCTGAAGGCCAAGGATATAAGGGCGGCGTCATAGCCGCAAAAGGAGCATGCGGCAGAAGCAGAGGCAAGAGAAGCAGTAGAGGCAGCAATAGCAGAGAGCCCAGAAAAACAGTAAAGATTTGCCGGGGCCTAGGAGGCCTGCAAGCCTCACGGCACCCCGGCCACCCTACCTGTCCTGTACTTGGTTGCCTCACTGCAGAAAGATCATTAAAAGCCTGCAAAAGCCACCGAAGCCTCCAGGACTCCTCCTTGATCCATCTGTCTGAATCACAGGGACCTGCCCTGTGCCTTGGTGGCACTATACTGAGTAAGGTGGGACTGAAGATAGATAAATGGACTTGACTTTGTGAAGACCATTGCTGACCTGGACTTGCTCACTTTCTCTGCAGCACCGAACAAGAAAACATAAGTCAAGCAAACATGGGAGACGAACAAACAGACACAGGTACAGGAAATTTTTTTAAAATTCTGAAATTTGAACCTAAGAAATGGATGTGGGAATGAGAAATAAATGGATGGAACCAGAAGGGATTATGCTAGCCGGACAAAGATGCTAGGAGGGCAAAGATAAATTTTGGATAAAAAAAATACAAGTGGAATATAGAGAAACAAAACAAAAGATCAAGAAAAAGACAAAACTAGCAAGCTGACCATAGATCTGAGGCAGACAGCAGGGGAAGGGCAGGGAGGGGGCCAGAGTAAGGGGAGAGAGGAGCTCAAGGGACTGGGTGCTGCGGTGGTGAGAGAACTTCGGGGCCTACACCTGAGGGGAGAAACCAATTCCTGTACAAAAATGAACACTGAAGTAAGAAAATTAAAAAATAGAGGGAAAAAAAGAAATATGAGAAGAGGATTTTTTTATAAAAGCTATATCAGCATGGGTATGTATTGATGGACTAGTATAGATAACGTAAAATCAGTAGCGGGAGAGAATGTTTTATCTGAAGGGAAAACTGCTGGAAACGAGCCCAAGGAACTGCTCAGTCTGAGTCGAGCCGTGGGCCTGGCTGGGGCCGGCAGCACAGTCATTGCGGCAGGAGAGAGGGCAGTGGGCACAGGACAGATGGGGGTCAAGGGGTAAATAGGATGATGGGACAAAAGGACGTACTCTCCTGGTGTTTGTTCCCAGTAAAAACAGAAGTAAGGTCCTGAGCCAAGAATGAGGAAGAGTTATTTTTGGAGGTCTGAGAAGTGTGATATTGACCTTAGCATATGGTAAAGATTACTGTTTGAGGAGTGATGAAAACTGTATTTATGTAAGGTCAGACAAGCCTGCACAGTGGACTTTCGCTCTGCAGTCGTGTTTACTTTCTTATGTGGAGGTTAGACATCAGCAGAAAGGTTAGGAATAAGCAGAAATTGAAGTGAGCTGTGGTCAGTTATTTTTTGCTTGTTTGTTTTTCTTCTCAGATGAGTACAGTGCTGTAAGAGAAGAAAGTACTTGAGAATGGGGGCAAGAGGAAAATTATGATCAGGAAACACAGAAGTGAAGGTTTTAGCGCCAGCACGGCACGGAGCAGGTTCTCTATGATCTGGGCAGGTGGATAAAGGAGGAGTCCTGGAGCTATCAGTGGCTTTTTCAGGCTTTTAAATGATCTTTCTAGACCATTTGTAGTGAGGCAACCAGGTGCAGGGCAGGCAGGGAGGCCCAGAGGCTCAGAGGTTCAGAGGCTGACAGGCCTCCTAGCCCATGGTGAATCTTTACTCTTTCTGCACTCTAGTGTTCTCTTGTGGTCTCTCCGCTGGTCTCTACTGTGTTCTGCTGCACTGTCCTCTACCACTGTGGCCTGTTAGCACCTTTGTATGCTCAGTCTTATGCACGCCTACGCCACACTCCAGGCGCCGCTGTCAGGCCTGCATGTAAGACCACAGGTGTTGATCATTGATGCTAATGGTGGGAGAGCGGAAAAGTTCTTATCACTTCCATTTACTCTATAGCAATCAAGGAGGAAAACAACATAAAAAGATAGTGAAAATAAATGCAATGGCTTGTAGACCATTTGAGTATTCAACAATTGATGAAGTGGGGGTGCTAAAGGAAGTTACTTAGAAATAGATGAGATGATCAAAGACTGGATGCCTGGCATAAGCATTTTGGTGGCAATGCTGTTATTAGTAATAATGTGACCATGGGTGGCAGAGGAAGGACAAGATTTTCAGAGTGAGCAAGTCGTGGAATTGAGTGGTCAGGTTGGTGATGATGTAAATAGTGGTGGGAAAAAACAACTGATTAGGTGCTAACCTTTTCCATCATGTGATACGAACTTCTGAGGAGGTTATTAGGAAAAAGGGAAGAGCAAAGATGTGGAGTAGCAACAAAGAGCAAAGCGAAAGCTACTCCTCCTTCAGATTGAAGATATTCCAGATGTGGGAAGGGAAAACACTTAAGTTTGGGAGGGCCAAGAAGGAGCATGACATATTAGAGACTGTGACTGTGTTTCAGAGATTTAGGGAAGGATGATGACAGCTGTAGGATCTATTATGTATAAGGGGACGTTGAAGGGATGGGAAGGAGATCGAATTGAAGTAAATGAGGGAATATGCTAAGCACTGTGGGAGTACATACAGAGGTGAAGGTGAATGAAATGGACATTGGTTACTGATACTAAATAAGGAAGAGAGCACCATGGCACAAAAGTGGAGGTTATTTGGTGAGGTGATATGCGATTCTAATGACTTAGAGGTAACAGGGAATGTGTTTATTGGGAGAAAAGTGCTGGATGAACTTGGTATTTTCACTGGAACAAGTAGTACCTTGAGGACCTCGCTCAGAGTCAAGGGACAATTTTGTTCCAAGCAGTTTAATTCTTTCAAGCAATTCAGCTTTCTCCTGCTTACCCATACTCTCTACTTAAGAAAGTTTTTTTTTTTATTTATGTCTTTTACATTTTGTATTCCCCTTGGGTAACCCACCACCAATTCACCCGTGATCCATCACCATGGTCCCTTGTATTCTTTTCTATTCCCTTTTGTGCCCTTATCTTCCCCTCTCCCCGTCCCTGAGTGTCTCTCTCCTATTTGGTTTCCCTATAGTTCTGTTATAAGTGAAACCATTCGATATTTTTCTTTTTCTTTCTGGCTTATTTCACTGAGTATGATCCCCTCTAATTCCATCCATGTCGCTGCAAATTGTATGTGTTTATCTTCTTTCCATGCTGAATAGTACTCCATTGTGTATATGTACCACATCTTCTGGATCCAATCATCTATTTTTGGACATCTGGGTTGCTTCCATACCTTTGCTATTGTGAATAGTGCCGCAATGAACATACAGGTGCATGTATCCTTTCGGATTAGTGTTTTTGTGTCCTTCGGGTAAATTCCCAAAAGTGGTATTGCTGGGTCATATAGGAGCTCCATGTTTAGGAGTTTGAGGAATTGCCATACAGCTTTCCATAGTGGTTGGACCAGTTCACATTCCCACCAGCAGTGTAGAAGAGTTCCTTTTTCTCCACATCCTTTCCAGCATTTGTTATTGCCTGTATTATTAATGTGTGCCATCCTCACGGGTGTGAGGTCATAGTGGTTTTGATTTGCATTTCCTTGATTATAAGTGATGTTGAGCATTTTTTCATGTATCTGTTGGCCATTTGCTTTTCTTCTTTGGAGAAGTGCCTTTTAAGCTTGTCTGCCCATTTTTTGACTGGGTTACTGGCTTTTTTTTTTTTGTTGAGTTGTGTGAGTTCCATGTAAATTTTTGTTATCAGTCCTTTATCAGATGTATTGTGTGCAAAGATCTTTTCCCAGGTGGTAGGGTGTCTGTTAGTTTTGGTAAATGTCTTTTTTGCTGTACAGAAGCTTTTTATTTTGATGTAATCCCATCTGTTTATCTTGTCTTTCACTTCCTTCGCTTTGAGGGATGTGTCTTTCAAGATTTTGCTGAGATGTATGTCGTGTAGAGTTTTGCCTATATTTTCTTCTATATATTTCATGGTTTCAGGTCTTACATCCAGGTCTTTTATCCATTTTGAGTTGACTTTTGTGCAGGGTGTGAGATAGTAGTCTAGCTTCATTTTTTTGCATGTGGCTGTCCAGTTTTCCCAGCACCATTTATTGAATAGACTGTCCTTGTTCCACCGCATTTTCTTTGCTCCTTTGTCAAAGATGAGTTGTTCATAGATATGTGGCTTTAATTCTGGGTATTCTATTTGGTTCCATTGGTCTTTCTGTCTGTTTTTGTTCCAGTACCATGCTGTTTTAATTATTATGGCTTTGTAATATAGTTTGAAATCAGGAGTGAAATTCCTCCGTTTTCTTTCTTTTTAGTTAGGAGGGCTTTAGCTATGCGAGGTTTTTTGTGGTTCCATATGAATGTCATCAGTAGTCGATCTATTTCTTTGAATAATGTCATTGAGATTTTTATTGGGATAACATTGAATCTGTAAATTGCTTTTGGTAGGATTGCCATTTTGATAATGTTAATCCTTCCAATCCATGAGCAGGGGATGCCTTTCCATCTTCTTGTGTCTACTTCTGTTTCTTTCAACAGAGTTTTGTAGTTTTCTTTGTATAAGTCCTTTCTGTCTTTTGTTAGATTTATTCCCAGATATTTGAATTTTTTGGTTTCGATTTCGAAGGGGACGGATTTCTTAATTTCTTCTTCTTCAGATTGGGTGTTTGCATAGAGGAATGCTACTGACTTTTGTGTGTTGATTTTGTATCCTGCTACTTTACTGAACTGGTCTATTATTTTCAGTAGTTTTTCTGTGGAGTTTTTAGGGTTTTGTGTATATATTATCATATCGTCTGCAAATAGAGACAGTTTAATTTCTTCCTTTCCTATTTGGATCCCTTGAATGTCTTTCTCTTGTCTAATTGTTCTGGCTAGGACTTCCAGTATTATATTGAAAAGTAATGGTGAGAGTGGACATCCTTGCCTTGTGCCTGATCTTAGGGGAAAGGCCTTCAGCTTCTCACCGTTGAGGATAATATTGGCCGTGGGTTTGTCGTATATGGCTTTTATTATGTTGAGGTATGTTCCTTCTATCCCAAGGATTTCAAGGG